>RJWM01005908.1:0-88174 GCA_004363535.1 Dasyprocta punctata | reverse complement strand
GCGACCTTGGACTGAAACCTAGAAAAACATGAGCCAAACAAACCTCTCCTCCTTTAAGTGTGGTTGTCAGGTGTTTTGTCTTAGCCATGAAAAGCCACTAAACAAGTCCCTCCCAAGGCCCTGGACCTAGTGTTATATTTGTTTCTTGGTGTCTCTTTTTATTATTATTATTATTAATTTTTTACTAGTACATGTTTGCAGTCAATAGTGATTCCACTTATTGTGGGGAGTTGGCACATGTAAATAAAACATCTTAATTCATTTTGTCTTTCCTACTCTCTTTTGTTCCCCTTCCTATAACTTGATGTTTCTTTACCTAAAGAATCAGGACACCACTACTCCCAAATTAGATACATTGAATCCATCCTTGGTTAGATATGCTTGTGGAGAACTCTAATGACTTCCCTACAACTGAACTAGTTTCCGTGAGAACCAAGTTAACCCCTAGCATTTTCAAGACATTGCCCAGCACTAGGTCTGTAACCTACCAGTATGGACTCTATTGTAGACCATAGTAAAGATGTATGCAGCTCTGACTTTCACTCCGGGCAATACATTCACACTAGACTTGTTCCCTGGGGAAACTGGTCTTATCATAAATCATCGTCAACCAACATGGAGAATTGCCATAAACATATTTCGTGTATGTGTGTTTCTGGGTGTGTGTGTTTCTGGGTATGTGTGTGTGTCTGGGTGTGTGTGTGTCTGGATGTGTTTTGGGAATCTGTGACTCTTGAGGAAGTGCTGGCCCTTTCTGGATCCGTCACCACTTCTGACCATGTGTGAGGTAAGGGACTAGATGATTGTTCCATGATGCCAAATTTGGGGAGTTCTCGAAGGGTGTAGGCACAGGTAGGAATACTAGTTGTGCAGTGGAAACCAGAGCAGATTAATTATGCAGACAGCCCCTTTCCTCTGCAAAAGGCCCATCTGGGAGGTCAGCCTGCAGGCATTGTTCCTTAGGATATTACAGGCCTGTGTCTTTGCCTTCCTCATCCAAATAAAGCTTCCCAGCAGTCCACTTCCGTGCCTCCCCAGCCCCTGTACCTCCTGCTGTCACTGGCTCACAGCTGTGGGTTCTTTTCCTAACAAGCTTTTCTGGTCAGACACAGAGATGAAAGAAAAGGCCTCTCTGATGAAGTAGTCACACCCTTTGCTTGGTGTGTCCCTCTCAATTTTTTTTTTTTTTTTTGCCAACTCCCAATTATATTCTCACCACATGCTTAGATTTTCTTTCCTATTTGAATGCAAAATAGATCAAATCTAAATCACACCAAAAAAAAAAAAAAAACCCACAACCAAGGGAGTATGTATTATGTATCTTGGGCAAGTCCCATAATCTCTGAGCCTAGACGTTCACCTGTAAAAATGGAGATACCTGCCATGCCCTTTTCTGGGAGTTACCAGTAGGATGGAAGTATTCTGCTATAGTTAAAAGACCTTGTAAATGTAAAAGGGTGGGGAAGAGTGTCCCCAATTAATTCTGTTTAGATTTCTTGGAGTCAGAATGTAGTAGTTTTCTACTGCTGTGAAATAAATTACCATGAATCTGGTAGCTTACAACAATGTTCATTTATTACCATATACATCTGTAGGCCAAAAGTCCAAGTAGGCTCACCTGAGTTGTCAGTGTCACAAGATCAAAATTAAGGTGTTTGGCAGCTGGGCTCTTATCTGGGGGCTCTACTTTCAAGTTCATTCAGGTTGTGAACAGAACCTAATCCTTCCTGCGTTGGGTCTGCTGTGCTGCTTCTTTCAGTCAGATGGAGGCTAAAGTTGTTCTCTGCTTCTCTAAGCTGCCCACATTCCTTCCCATGGGATCCTTTCCAAAGTCAAAGCCAGAGAGAGGGCACTAAACCCTCACCTGATTGAGTCAGGTCTACCTGGATGATCTCCATCTTTGAAGGTCAGTTTACTTAAGATTTTAATTGTACCTGAAAAAGCCCTTCCCAGGAGTACCTTCATAAGTGTCATGGTTAATAACCAAAAGAGGAGACTCTGCCTCTCTGAATTAGAGGAGGGCAGGGACATTTAAAAAACTCTACCTACTACACAGTAATTAGTCAACTGTATTCAGAAAAGTAGGATGATAAATGTTCAACAAAGAAAGGAATTTGTAGCTAAGTGGTTTGGGGATTCTCAGGGTAACACAGAGTTTTCCTGGCTAGCTTTCCAGTTCAGGGTTATGGAAGCCATTACTATGCCACGTGCCCAGTGACTTCAAGACATGCAACATCTCCCACATTTGTTAAGTTGATAACACTCTTCTCTGCCAGAAGACTGATTATGCTTTATAACCCACCTTGAGATACAGTTATCAATATTTTAAAAAGGAATTATAGTTATTAATATAGGCAAAGGCCCAAAATGATTGTATTAGTCAACTTTCTGTCACTGTGACACAGCACCTGAGGAAAGCAATTTAAAGGAAGATTCATTTTGGTTCATGGCTTCAGAGGCTCAGCTGGTTCCATTGCTGTGGACCTGAAGTAAAAGGTGGAAGGGTGTAGTCTTAGTTACTTTTCTTATTGCTGAGACAAAATAACCAACACCCAAAGTTAAAGGAGGAAAGGTTTATTTCAGCTCACAGTTGATAGAGGTTTCAGTCCATAATTGGTTGACTCCAAAGCAGGGTAGAATGGCAGACAGGCATTGCAGAGGAGAAACTGATCATGGCAGGCAGAAGGCTGCAAAACGAGCCAGAAGCAAGCAACAACAGCAGCCCTTTTACTGTCCCTTATGTTCTATCCAGGCCACACACCCTTAGGGCAGGCAGTACTCACACCCAGCGTGGGCCTTCCCATTATCCACACCTAGAACTATGCTTAACTAATTTAATTATCACACACCCTTGACCCCAGCATCACCGGCTTAATTCCAGCATTAACACTCTAGATCCAGTCACCTCTGAAAAGCCCCACCTATGATTATATGAAACTTTGGGGAGACATCTAGGCATAAGCCATAACAGATGAGGTGGGGCAAAGCTGCAGAAAAAGAAAGGAAGCAGAGAAAAAAAGGAACAGCCAGAGAGGAAGAGGCTGGGGACCAGACATACCCTTGAAAGTCAGATCACCCACTTCCTTTAACTAGGACTCACCTCCAAACATTCCATCCAGCTGTTAACTCCTCAACAGGTAAATCTACTCATGATCCAGTTACTGCTCAAGGTTCAGCTCTGAACATTGCTGCACTGAGGATCAAGTCTTCCATATACAAGTCTTTGAAGGACACTTCATATTTAAACCATAACAATGATATATAGGAAATTTCCTATATATTTTTAGGTCAGTTTTTAGATAATTCTGACATGATTTTTCCTACTAGCTCATTGTCTCCAGGTACCTCCAAGGCACAGCCAGGGTATCCAGTTACTAGAAGGAGCTAATTACATGTGGCCATCCAAGAGACCCTCTACCGTGCTTCCTACAAGGGCCAGGTCCACAATACCCCCACCTTTTTATGGGAAGTACATTCCAAGACCCCCAATGGATACCTGAAATCATGACCACTACTAATTCTATTTAGACTGTATTTACCCCCTAGATGCCTATAATAAAATGTAATGTATTATCTAGGCACTATGATAACTGTCTTAGTCATATTCCTCATCACCAGGATACAACACTAAACACCCACAACTTGGAGGAGGAGGGGTTTATTTTGGCTCATGTTTTGCAGAGGTTTCAGTCCATGATCACTGGCTCTGGGACAGAAGTGGCATGATAGAAGGGTCTGAGTGAGGAAAACTGCTTATGTCAGAGGAGGAGCCAGGAAGGGAGATAAGACCTTCTGGGTCACACCCACAGCAACCCATCTCTTCTGACCAGGCCCCACCTCTTTACAGCAAGTCAACTACAACACCCGTATAATCCAATCACCTCCCAGAGGTCCCAGCTATGATCCAATGAGACTTTAGGGAAACATCTAGATATAAACCATGATAATAAAATGGAATAAACATAACAGTATACTGTACTGAAAGGTAAGTGTTCCTCTCATTTGTTTCTCTCTCTTACAACATCTTGTTGCTCTGTACCCCACTTCCTCTTATGCTGATGTGAGATGACAGTGCCTACATGACGACATGAGGTGAAGTACATGATTAAGGCAATGTGCTGTAGTGTTAGGCTGCCACAGAAGGGTTACTAGATAACAGGCAGTGCAACACTGCAACAGTAAATCTGATAACTAAGATGATCACTAAGAGATAAAAGAGAGGATGCTACATACCAGTTGGATACACTGGACAAAGGGATGATTCATCTTTAGCGGGGACAGAGCAGAATGGCACAACATTATATCACACTATGTAGAATGGCACATAATTTAATTTTTATGGAGCATTTGGGGATTTTCCACTTAATATTTTTGTATAAGCTGACTATGCATAACCGAGAACATGGAAAGCAAAACCACTGGTGAGGGGGATCACTGTCTTCTGACATTAGCAACCCAAGAAGGCTGCAGGTTCCATAGTCATGTTCACTGCCTGGAAGGTGTTGCCTAGCCCCAGAACTCAATTTCCCTTGGGTTAAGACTGAAAGACCAGAGGAAGATCCATATCTAGCAAAGTGGGGGGGGTGGGGAGGGGAATGAGGAGAGTTTGAGGGTCACAATCCTTTAAAACCAGGCATTTTTTGCATTATCTTTCTGGGCTAAACTGCTCTGACCACCCCTCAAGCAGAAGGGAAAGTCCCTTCTTGGAAAACATGTCCCTAACAAGCAGCCTTCTCCAGGTGTCACACCCCACCCCTTGTGGAGCAGTCCTAATATCACTGTCATCAACTGATCCAAGGACACACCACAGGCCAGGCCTACAGCTACTCTGTCACTTGACCTTGTGCGTTTCAAATAGGAAATGGGTACATGTCTTATATTCCCCTCTAACTATCCCCCACATCAACTCCAAAATAATTTTTGCTTTCAATCCACTTAACTGTTGCTCTATTCTTCATTTCAAATGTTTTTCTTTAAGAATCCTCCAGCCATCTTTCAGGTAAATAGCAAGTAGTTGTGGACACTCTACTAAATTGCAACCTCAGATAGAAGGTTGCTCTTGCTGGAGGCAAGTGACTAAACATTTTAATAGCCCAGAAAAAAAGCTTATCAACAGATTTTTGTTTGTTTGTTTTTTGGTCTTTTTGAGACAAGATCTTACTATGTGGTTCAGACTGGCCTTGAGCTCACTTTGTAACCCGGGCTGCTCTAGAACTCCCAATGATCTTCCTTCCTCAGCCACTCAACAGACTTTTTTAAGAAAAGAGAAGTGATTTTATTCTCCCAGCTTGTGTTTCTGAATATCATACTACTGGGTCAAATGTCTCTCGAAGATTTTTGAAGCCCAAGTTTGACTTTGAACAACCTCAAAATGTTTCTACAATTCGACAGTGCATCATGTCCTATAAACAGTCCAGGACTTTGCTTGCACATGTCTAAGTATCCAGTTCAATATTGCCATGGTGCCTAAAAGGTTTTTAATATAGATATTAAATTTATCCATATCATCGCTTCAGTGGGAGCCTGCGCTCTGTTTTTTTTCCTCTGGGGTCTTCCAAGCTATTTGCTGCTGACATGCACTATTAAAAATAAACCTACCCCGAGGAACTAGTCATTTTACATGGCATTAGGACTAATGTTATCATTTAAGTAGCTGCAGAGATTTTCCAACTACAGAGGCCCCAGATAATGATGGAAACATGATCATGTGAGATAATCTTTCGTGCGGAAATGACTTTCATCATCGGTAATATGTCATTTAGATGCTTATTTAAGACTTATACTATTGAACAAATATTGATGCCTTCAACAGAATAAAAAACCATCAATGCCATGATTAGATAAAGAATCAGATTCAATTCTGGGGCTTAGGACTAGGCTGGGTACAAAACAATAACCCTAGAATCTGTGTAGCAAGTTGGGCTAGGAGGGAGGGGAAGAAGAAAGCAGGAAACCCACTTTAATTCTACTACATGTTCCACTTAGAAGTAGGCAAAGCAAGAGCATTTCATGTCTGCAGAAGCTGCATCATACCTCTATAAAGAAGGTAATGCCTTACCCCCAATTTATGGTTGAGGAAGTCAAAGTTCAATGTTTTCTTAAATTTTCTTAAATTCAAACAAGGTCATTACTAAGATATGGAAAAAACAAGACCTGAAGTAGCTGGGATACCAAAGTGTGTATACACAACCCAAATATTGCCCTTGCTCACCATTTGTGGAGGGAGTAAGACTCTGACAGGTTTCTCCATTCTACCTATGGGACAGAGAAGTAAGACTACAATGTAATTCACCATCTATTTATCCCTGGTTCCAAGTGATTCATCTGCTCTTCCACCAATAAATACATATTTAGTGAATGTCTACAATACACTAGGTACTCAGTCACAGAGAAAAATAAAATTTAAAAGGTTACAACCCTACCCCTAGCTGGAGGTCCACATGCAGGGCCTCTTAATTTGGTGGAAACTGGATGTCGATGGTGAGTAACTGCCCAGGCTGGTAAAAGCAGTACCCACACTGTGTCCATACAGTTTGGTGGCCCTTTTGATAGGGCAGGTGGGAGCAAAGAGCTCTTCAACTCTGATAGACATGGAACTAAGACTTTCCCCAGTCGCATCAGATTGAGAGTTTCCAAAAGATGTAGGCTCCCTCACCCCACATGTATAACTAGCTTCATTTAGTGCTGCTCTGTTTTCTACCATTGCATGACCACATGCCATCTGTCCTCTGTTTACTTAGTTTAGGCTAGTTCTCTAAAGACAACAGTCAAGGCAAGTGGGTGTCATCAACCCACTTTACAGGTCAGGAAACTGAGGTGAAGTAACTTATCCAAGGACAGATAACAGGATGATGGAGTGGAGGGAGGAAACCTCACCTTTCTATCAGACTCTGAGCTTCTGCCTTGCCAGGGCCTTTGATTTCAGTGATGACTCCATTTTAGAGTGAGGATTCCAAGACCCAGAGATGTAAGTCACTTGCCCTTGCATATCATCAGGAGCAGGCAGAAACAGAACTTGACTCCTGATAACAAATCCCCAGCCCTCCCTGTGGGGTGGTGACTTGGTCTTAGTAATGGCATGCTGCATCCTCTCTGGTCATGGTGCTATCACTCTGGGGACCTAACTCTTCCTATTAAAGCCAAAACACTGAAATTTCTTCTTGAAACTTTTCTCCCTGCTTGCTTCTCAGAGCCTAGGATTCCCACAGTCACATACAAACTGGGGCCCCTAAGAGTCTCTTCAGGAAAGTAGGGGATCTATTTTTAAATCTAAAAAGAAAAGTCACTTTTGAATGAAGGGTCTAGCAATAGGGAGGAAGAAGGATGAAGAGGGGACCAGAAGGGCAGTGGAGAGGCCTGGTGGGGTGGGGTTAGTGTCTGGGGAAGTAGCACAGCTGGTCTGATGGGATTTGGCAAGCATGAGCCCTGTCTCCTTTCCAGTCATTTTTACCTGCTGTATTTGCATATCCATATGATATCTGTTATCCTAATTATATCTATTTTCCCAGGTATAGACAGACATACCCCAGAGTTGGGGTACCCATTAGCAAATCACATGGGCCTCTGCAGCTGTGTTTTGATTAGCAGAAAAGGTTCTCTGGCATCCGAGAACTGAAATCACCTTTTAGGGTATGACAAGCGCAGCCAAGCATCTTGCAAGTGAAAATCAGAGGTTTCTCCAAGGAAGGAGTGAGAAAGACCACAAAGAATTAGAAGGAGAATAACCTGGTTTCAACTGTGAAAGCTCAGTCATGCTGAAGGCCTGCCATCCATCAGGCAGGGTGGCAGTTCAGGCTCTCTGCAGGACAAGATTCTGGAAGGAGCGGGTGGTAAGGAGTCCCCAGGGCCAGCCCAATCCAGCACCTTCCCAAGCTGAGCTCCAGCAGGTACAGGGGGCAAGGACAGTTTTGGTATAAACCAAGGGCATTAGAGACCATGATATATGTCCACTTGCCTCAAATGACTAGCAAGCAATATGCAAATCAATATGCAAACTACCCTAAGGCCTCTTTTATTCCCTGTGGCTCAGGTGCTCCTTTAAAATGACATGTGGGTATTTTTCTGCTTGCATGCTCCACCATGGACTTCCAGACCCAAGCTCTTGACATCCATGGGAGAGTTGGGTCCTTATGTTATAAATGAAGATTTTGGGTCCATACCTTAGGTACTAACTGAATCTCTCCTAATAAATGCCATTTCCATACATCCTGCCCTCTTTGACACTTGATAACTTTGTTGGGAAGCCTGAGTTGGTTGTATGATCCCTACCGACCCGGACCTAAAGGCATTAACAAAGGTCAATTAGCCAGAGTACACCTGAACTCTCCCTTGAACCCAGGTGCCCTGACTTCAAGTCTAAAATACAGCACATGAGAAATGGTGGAGGACTGGAGAGCCAAAGGAGATCCAGAAAAGGGAATATTCTCAGTTTGGTTTTTTTTTCCCTTTCGTAACAGTGGCAGAGTTCCTCACTAATGGAAAGAAGATCATGGCACTGGGGAGGAAAATGGGGGAATACAGGGCCTTGTGGATTGAAAATATGCCCCAGATGATTGTAATGTGTTCCTCAGTAGCTCTGGGAGAAAAGTGCTCATTAATTTATTCTTTCCTCCACAAATGTGTTTTTAAGGAACAACTGTAAGCCAAACAGTGTACTACAGAGCTGACATTCAATTGGGAGCAGATAATTATTAGTTTTGCTAAGAGATGAGAGATGGGCAACGATCAATAAAGACAAGGAAATCTCTTTGAGGGAGGGTATCCCCCTCAAGGAGCAAGAGCCAGAAACACAGAAACTGTAGGGCAAGCGCTCCAAGCAAGGGATCATCATGGCCAGAGGTTCAGGGGCAGAAAGGACTGTGAGTTTGAGAACGCAAAGACGGTGGGCCTGGCTGAAGCTGGTAGGAAGTTGTAAAGAGCAGCTGGTATGAAATGAACTTGGAAAGGGACACTAGAAGGAGACCAGGCAAGGCCTTAGTGAGTATTTTAGACAGCCTTTAAGCTGCCCTTAAACTTAATGACTTAAAGTCAACAGTTTTGGTTTTCAATTAAAACACTAAATAGTATAGTATTCTATACTATATTCCAACTTCACCGTGTATCAGGATCACTTGGAAGGCTTGTTCAAGCTCCCAGATCTGCTGCCACTCCCTGTACTTTCCATCTGGGGTGGAGCCTGAGGATCTGCATGTCAGCAAGTGATGCTGGTTCTGGGACTGCACTTTTAGATTTGCTGTATTAAGAACACATCACATTTATTACAGTCACATTTTAATTTTTGAAACTTTTATTTTAGTAATACATATGTTCTTAAATACTTGGTCCTGATGAAGAATATATTTTTTTTCCAAATGCATTTCATTTCAAGGAAAAAAAAGAAAAAGAAGAAGTAGGAGAAAAGAAAAACTACAACAAAATTTCAAAACACATCAATCAGGGGGCAACAATGGTACATATATTGCTTATTGTCATCTCCAAACCATTCACCCAGAGCACAAGACATCTCATTCAATTGTCCAAACAATACCTGAGCAAATCTTTCTCTTCAGTGAGCTGAGAGAAATCAGCAGTATAACTATCTTAACTATATATATATATATATACACACACACACACACACACACACACATATACATGTTTTTTCTTTCAGCTTCGCACACTAATGAAACAATATGATATTTACACATGTGTGTCTTATTTATTTCAGTAATGAGTATGTTCTCAACTTGCACCCATTTATCGATAAAAGTATCCAGTTTATCCTTCTTTATGGATGAGTAGTACTCCATTATATAGCAATACCACATTTTTTTTTATCCATTCTTCAGTTGATGGGCATTTAGGTTGTTTCCAAGATCTGGCTATTACAAACTGTCCTACTATAAACAGGGGTGTACATATACCACTGTAGTACTATGTTTCTAATTCTTTTGGGAACATACTCAGAAGGGGAATAGCTGGGTTGAATGGGACCTTTAGTCTTAGATTTTTGAGGAATCTCCGCACTGATTTCCACAGTGGTTGCACCAGTCTGCATTCCCACCAAGAGCGGAGAAGTGTTCCTTTTTTCCCACAGTCCCTTCAGCATCTGTTATTGTTTGATTTCTTGATAAAAACCATGTGGTACTGGCAAAAAAAACAGACCCGAAGATCAGTGTAACAGATTAGAAGATGCATAAACAACTTCACCTTATCTTTGAGAAAGGTGCCAAACACATTCACTGGAAGAAATATAGTCTCTTTAATAAGTGGTGCTGGGAAACCTGGCTCTACACATGCCAAAGATTAAAACTGGACTCATATCTTTTACCATGTACTAAGCTAAAATCAGAATGGATCAAAGATCTTAATATTAAAACAGAAACATTAAATCTTCTGGAAGATAGAGTAGGTAAAACTCTTGAAGACATTGGTGTAGGCAAAGACTTTATGAACAAAACCTAGATTGCACAGGAACAATGACAAAGAATCAACAAATCGGATCTCAACCTACTGAAAAGCTTTTGTGCAACAAGAAAAGCCACCAACAGAGTGAAGAGACAACCTACAATGTGGGAGAAAATGTTTGCCAGCTGTTCTTCAAAGGATTACTATTGAGAACATATAAAGAATTCAAAAAAAATCAGTCCTCCCAGATAAAGACCCAGTCTAAAAACGGGCATCTGAGATGAATACACGCTTCTCAGATGAAAAAATACAAACAGCAAAATATGTGAAAAATGTTCAACATGGCTGGTCATTCAAGAGACGCAAATTAAAATAACACTGAAATTCTACCTCACCCCAGAAAGAAAAATATAATTTTTAAGAGTGGGCCATAACCAAAGAATTTGAAATTCACAGATCTAACAACTTAGGACCGTTTCTAGAAAGCTCTAATCAGCTGCTAGAAATCTTCTAACCCTCTTAAAAATTATAAATAAAATAATAAATAAATGGCAATAAATTAGAGAAATACTGGCTCACATAGGAAATGTGATTCTCTGTTGATGATCTCACTTTGGTCTTAACTTAGTAGACTACTGAACCCTCAAGACTGCTGCACTTGAACAGAATCCAGGATGGTGCTCTAAGCCACTGGCCTCCCAATTCAGTGCTCAGGAGCACTGTGGCTGCCATGACAATGGTTGTACAGCCTGGCGCCACCTCTACAGTACTGGCATCCCCCCAGAAGGCCCAGAAGATTTCAGTCCTCAGCTGAGGTGCTCCATGGCTCCTGGGACATTCCCTGACTCTGCACACTTGCTGGCTCACTTCCTCTGCAGTTGAGTTCTATCCTCCTAGGAGCTGTGCCAGTTCCACATCTCCATGGGAAATTGGGATGAGTCCCAACCTAAACGTCCTGGACAGTCCTGACATCAACTACAAAAGAGCATCTAATTCTTGTTCTGGAACAGACTGTCCTGGCAGGGAAGTTGAGGGCTTCGCTCTGGAAGCATAACAGAAAAGCAGCAGGTTCTAGAACCTTCACTAATTCAGGAACCTAGAAAATTGTATCTATTCATTCATTCATCAAGCCTTTACTAAGCACCTACTGTGTGCAAGGACTTCATTCTGACACTTGCACCAGTGAACACAGGTCATTCCCTCTCAAACTCTTTCTAATTCCCTGGATGACTTGGGCCAACCACTTCTCTACTTAGAAATGTGGTCCACCAGTAGAGCACAGGGACACTATGAAAGGTTAGCATGGCCCATAAGGGTAACTGAATCCAAGGCAGGGAATTTAGCTTAGTGGTGCAAGCACTTGCCTGACAAGTGCAGCAAGGTCATGAGTTTGGTCCCTGGTACCAAAAAAAAAAAAAAAAAAAAAAATAGAGTAACTGAATCCCATCTTCTCACTTTATAAATGGGAACTTGGATCCCAGCAAGGGACAAACTTGCCTAGGGTCACATGGTGCATTGCTGGCAGAACCCTTTGGAGGATGCCTTCCACCTGGCTTCCTTATACTCCCACCCACTGCCTCATCTTTCCCTCCTGACCTCCCAGAGTTATCATGAGGATGAATAAGATGGATCCAGGAAGACATGACAGACACCAGAAAGCTGCTGGCTTCTTTAACATTATGACATAAATGATGTCCTAGGGAGTACTTTTGGTTGTGAGGACCCAACAGGCTAGGAACAGAAGCACTAAGCAGCCTCCAAACCCATCCAAGTGGAGCTGAACCTCCATCATGCCCATTCCCAACTACTTCTCTACTGATTCCTCATGGCACAGTTCAGTAGCTGCCACATGAGTGATGTCCTGCCCTGTCATTCAATGAGCCAACCTCTCCTGCTAAAAGAAATCAACATGTGTCTCTCTGTAGCACTTCTCTGCTGCCCAAATGGGGGACAGTTGATTCATTCCATCACTCTCCTTACATACCTATGTGGTATTAAAAGGGCCAGGAGTGTGGAGAAGACTCAGACATAGTCACTGGCCCCAGGAGTCCACACATAGACAACTGCAAGGGCGCATGGTGGGTGTGACAGCAGAGGACTTTGGGAGCTCTGCTGAAGGCAGAGTTGCATTCACACCCACCTCCCAGCCAACCTACGGTCAACTTGAGCACAGGGATGGTGCCTTATCCACGTGCCCAGCCCTGAAAACTGCTCTTCCTCAGAGAATCCTCTGGAGATAAATGAGAGCCCAGGGAGCTCTGACCTCCTTGGAAAACTCCAGACAGAGCCAAGTCCAAGGAAACCTCCTTCCTGCTCTTCCACCACCGCACCCTCTGTGACACCGAATGAGTAAAGTGGGTCTGTGGGATGGTCTGCCCAGGACACCTTCCCTGCGTGCTCTACAAGTGTTTTGGCTTGACTGGGACACAGTGAGTGAAGAGGACATGCCTTGGACTGCATATAAAAATGTATACTATAATATATATAATCACAAAACTTCCTGTTTATATTTCAATTTATTACTTCATGAAATAACACAACAAACCTAAGTTTCATAATTAAATAAGAAAACTTACCATCTGTTTAATAACCATAAACACCCATCTTCACAAGCATATCATGTGTCACTAGGCTGAAATACTGTTGTCAGTAACAGCTGTGTTTTACTCACCAAGTGGCACAAGGACATGTGATGTGTAATACTCACAAGGTTTCCATTCCACGACTGCGTGTGGCAGATGCAGGAAGCAGGGTTAATGCCGGTGTCACCTACAAAGTCGAAGTGTGAGAACTACACAATTGAGTCATGAAAAAAATCACTAAAAAATCACATAATAATGTTAAAGGCTATGACCTTGTGGGGCTGCTTTACTAACTATCCAGGACCACATGTAGCCTGCAGGTTTTGGACTGCATGTGGTCCTGGGTGTGGCCAATTCTACATGATTTCAGATGAGACACTCTAAGCACAATGTGGCTCCCCACCCAGGGTTTGGTGCCAGGGCCACATGGATCCAATCAGATGCATTTCAGTGATCCTTGAAACCAAGACTAAAAAAAACTACCCTGTATCTTTGGGTGAGGTGTGGACAGTTCTAAGAAGGTCCATACCCTTCCATGAAGGAATGTGCCAGAGAGAGAGTGGAGCTGATGCTCAGAGAGGAGAAGAAGAAGACACAGAATGTTCAGATGCTTCTAGATCCATTCATTGATTTGATTCAGAAGATCCTACTGCATTTTTTCTGAGGTGTTCCAGTATTTTTTAGCCCCCTTTTTTCATATAGTGGTTCAATTTGAGTTTCTGTTGCTTGTAAGCCTTGGTGTTCTAATAATACAGTACTGCTCCAGGAAGCCGCTACACTTAGAAAATGCCATTTCCTAGGCAGAGAGTCCACGACCAGCTCCAGATGACAAACCACAGCCCACCTGGCTCTCTGGGATGCACTATATTCCTACTCTTTTCATAACCCATGTTCCATCCTTCTGATAACCCGAGAGGCCCCAACATGCTTCCAACAAACTTCCTTCTTCTGTGATAGTGAGTCAGT
This sequence comes from Dasyprocta punctata, assembly GCA_004363535.1. Lineage (NCBI taxonomy): Eukaryota > Metazoa > Chordata > Mammalia > Rodentia > Dasyproctidae > Dasyprocta > Dasyprocta punctata. The sequence goes on along the minus strand of RJWM01005908.1, from coordinate 74,240 downwards.
TTCTGTTACCTACAAGCAAGAATGCTGGCAGATAAAAGGGCTCTTGGTAAAGGTATAGTGAAATTCAACTGAAATCCTACTTGTGAAGCAGTTCACTGGCACATAATCAGGATCAGTTAAGTTTGTTATTGAGATGATTACAGATTTCAGTGGTCTCCATGAAGGGATAACCAGGGTCAAACACAAAGTTTTCACTGACCAAAGAGATAGCAAAAAATCCTAGCAACTTTTCCCCCTACATGTAGAATTTGGCTGCCTGGGGTCTCACATTTGCCATGCTCACCATAAATGGGCAACATTTGATGAGAGCAATATGGAGGCACAGACCATCCCAAGCCAATGCTAAATAAACAGGAATGTTGAATGACAGGTTGGGCAACAAATTCTCCTTCTTCACTGTGTAATGCTAGTCCTAACATTAGAATCACTTCATGGTCTCAGGATGCACAGCCAATAAGTAGCATAAAGAACTCACAGCAATGAAGGAAGAAAAGGCTCAAGGGCAGAAGCCAAGACCAGTTCTGAAGGACAAACAACTGTCCCAAGAATATGTACACTACCTGCCCTGGACTGCTTTAGCACCAGGCATTCTTGGAAGTGCATGAACCTGCTTCTTACCTGACTGGCATATGAGCCAGACAAGGAAGGCACAAAGCTGTACTTTGTAATTTGGTATATTCTGGACACAAAGTGGTCTCTGCCATCAACATCATCATGAGTGGCATCTCTGTCTCCTTCCTAACATTTATGGAGCTATTATTATGCTCTAAGGAAGAGCTAAACATTTTATGGACATTAATACATTTAATCCTTACAAGAACTTTATGTGGGGTTGAGGTTGTAGGTCAGTGGCAGAGAGCTTAGTCAGCATATGTGAACCCTGGGTTTAAATTCTCAGCAGTGGGAACACACACACACACACACACACACACATAATAAACAAATACAAACAAAACCTTATAAGGCTAGGTACTATTATTTTCATTAAGGAACTGATACTTAGAGAATTTAAGTGACTTGTCCAAAGCTATGCAGCCTGTAGTGGTGAGGAAGTCATAATTCATCCACGTTTGGCCAGACCCCTAAGTATACAACTGTAACTCAAGTGTATTGCTCCAAGGACATCTCCTCCCATACACATCCTCACACATCCTGACTTTCATTTCAGCCTGCCTTGTTCTCCATGGACCTTTCTCTGCAGCCTTAACAGCCACAGAATAGAACTTTTGCCAAAGTGCCTTTGCATTTTTATTTGTAAGATAGGTTTTATGCCCAGATTGGGGCTGATGTCAGATCATATCTCTTCTACATTATAAACTCTTATGTACGTGCTATAAAAATGCCCCCTGGGTGCTTATGGCAATATATTGATCATGGCCATTCAATCTCATGTGCAAAGGCAGAGGACTGACACACACTCCTTTCTTCCAGTTTGGCCCATGGGCTTTGAGCTTATAAATATCCCCTCCTACCAGTACTGGAGGGAGGGGGACCAAGAGAAAAGATTATTTATGAATGGAATTCACAGGACTTCTGCCTAGATTAATTGCTCTCAGTCCTATTTTACAAAGGTCAAATGCATCAGTGGTGGAAAAATGAATCTGAGATGCACAGCTCCAATGAGGTAAAAACTCAGAAGTGTCATGTGTCTTTTGGAAAGGTAGCTGTGCAGCAAGGCCAAGCTGGGTGGGTGGGGTGCAGAGTGGTGAGGCTCTGCCGCTATGGAGGGGACAGCTGTGATGACCATCTCACGCATGCTTACCTAGGCAGCAGCTGCAGCTCACAATACCACACTGCCCCAGCTAGCACCCCCAAGTTTCTTACTACTCTTGTCTTGTTCCAGAGAGGCGGAGCACAGATCAATAAGATGCGTTGACAGAAGTGCCTGCGGCACAGCCATTTCTCAGGCCAGACACTGATGGCACCTATCACTAGCAATAAAAGGCTGCAGAGACAGAATTGAGGCACATTCTATTGCGGACCTGTCTACCCCTCTGATAAACATCTCCCACACAGGCTTACAGCAAAGAAACCATTTCCAGGAGGCAAGGTGCCAGGCCACCTCTGAGGGTCGTTCCATTTTATTCCTGTGTGGTGTGTGGGTTGGGGAATGCTGCTGGAGGGTTGGCGGTGGCTCCTGGCTCCTGGGAAGGTGTCACAAAGCCCCACGTGCTGTCAAAATCCATTCCGAATCAAATTACTTGAGGGAGGCCACACCTCGTCAGTCTTCCTCATTTTTTGGAGAGGAAAAGGCATTATTCTGCCAAACTAGTTGCTTAAAGTGCTATTCGTTAAGCCCTTCATCTGTAAAAAAACAACCTGGTGTAGATGCTGCAGTCATAGTGGGTCTTAGGAGTTTGCCTTCTCCTCCTGGGTGGCCATCCCTTGCTGATCTTGGTCCCAACGGGTGGTCTAGTTCTGAAATGGACAGCACAAGCATACATCCCTAGGGGCCCGTTGATCCCTTCCATGCTGCACATACTGAATCAGAACACAGATCCCCCCACACACACCATAGCATCCTTCCTCTTAAAGGCAAGGGAATGGGGTGAGGGAGTGCCAGGAACTCTCACTGGCCTTGGATTTGAATTCATGCCACTAAGAAGAATAAAAATCAGGAAAATAATATAATAAAAAATGCTCACTCTGAAGTCTGCTTATTGAACCTGTAGACCATCCCAAGGTGGAGCTGGGGAAAGCATTTTCAATAGGATGAGCTACCTGAACCTGGGCTCTTTAACTTCAGTAACATTGACATTTATGTCTCCACAATCCTTTGTGGTGGCAGGCAGTGTTGTGTTGTAGGGTGTTTAGCAGCATCTCTGATCTTTACACACCTAATGTCAGGGGCACCTATTACTTATGACAGCCAAAACTACTTCCAGATATTATAAAATGACCCTGGGCTGGAAGTTGCACCTCCTCCCCTGCACTGTGAAAAATATGACTTGAAGCAAAACTGTGGTGATCAGACTAAGTCCAGCATGTCAAGGACTTAGGCACTCCAGAGCCTGCAAAGTTAATGTCCAAGTCATTGCATGGCTCACAGAACTACAGGAGATGTGAAAGCATCATCAACATCATCAGAGCAGCCAACTTTTGTTGAGTGCCTATTCCAGGCTAAGCACATGCCAAGCATTCAGCATACACTGTCTAATAACCATTCTTAGCTACCAATGTACATATAGTGGGCTGGTGACTCAGAGTAAAAGGTAGCCAGATCCATCATGTTCACCAAATATAATGAGATCATGGCCAGGCCACCTTGCTGCTGCATGGGGGAAAGCAAGTTATGCAATGTCCTTGCAGAGGTGAATTGTCACCCTATAGATATTTCTCCACACAGGATAAGCTGAAGAACTGGTAGGTTTGCTGGTCAGGTCTGTATCTTCCACCACAAAAACAGCATCATGACTATGACCGGCATATGAGCATCACCCTGGAGCTCTTTGTAGCAATGGTGCTCTACACCAACAGCACCTGGCTGTTAGCATCGATCAGCACTTCAGAGCATGTATTAGTATACCTGAAAGATTCAACTTAGAGAAGGTTTATGTTAGCTAGCAATTATAGAAGTTTCTGTCCACAACCATTGACTCTATTGTGTTTGGAGCTGTGGCAAGGCAGTATATCATGGCAGGAGCACGTGGCAAAGCAAAACTATTCGTCTCATGTCCAGAAAGTGGAAAAAGGGGCTTGGGTGCCACTTTCCCTTTTAAGGACACCTGTCGGTGACCTACCTGCCAATCTTTTACTAGGCCTCAATTCCTTCTAATAGCACCACTTTTTAAACACATTGAAGATCCAAACTATGACAGTATGTGTATAGATGAAAGGAAACATTGCTTCTTTCTAGATTCATCCATTCAACAAATATTTATTGGATATACCCAGACTCTGGGGGAGGTGACCCCTTAACCCCACCCCACGCAGGTAACTTCACAGATGAAGTCACTCAGTTTACATGGGAGAAAATTGAAGCTCTACCAGATGAAAACACTTGAGCAAAATCTGCTGCAAACATAGAATAAGGATTTTAATGTAGATATAATTTCCCCAAATCCTGGCTCTTTCTACTAAACACAATCTACTTTTCAACCACATTCACTGGATCAAAAAAGAAGAAACAGAGCCTTCTACTTATCTTAACAAGTGAATCATGCCAAAGACAAGTTGGGGGTCTGGGGTCACACAGTCAGACAACTGACATCAGTCATCAAATCACCCCAAATCAGAGGTTCAAAGATGGGTGAATTCATAGGGGCTGGGTTAGCCTAGCTCAAAGCTCCCTGCCAGCTTCTTCAGTTTCCAATCAAAGGCATTTAAAGACCACCTATAAAAAATACAAAGCAACCACAGCCCCTGATATCTTAACAAATATGCACCCTCACACAGGGTCTTCTCAACGTAGAACATTCCTGCTCTAAATTCCTCCCTCACCTGAGAACCCCCAAAAATGAACACTTTTTTTGTTGTCATTTAGCTTTGTTCTTTCATAAAGATGTAACAAACCTGGTTTTAGGCATCAAGAAACTTCAAAGCCAAAAGCTGGTTTTCTCATCTGTAAATTGGAAAAAGTAGAACACTTCAAAGAGCTTCGGGAGAAATCAGTGAGATAACATGTAATCTGAGCTCAGCCTGGAACCTGATATGTCTGCAACAAATGGCAGCTCTCTTCTCCTTCCTTTTTTGCTGAGAACAACTCTGGAGTTTACTCAGGGCTGCTGGAACCTGATGAGTCTCTTTGGGGTTCTCCTACCAACCAAGCAGACCTGAGCTAACAGCAGAAAGAAGGTAGCAACCCATTTAAATGTAGGGAATATGACTCCAAAGGGGATCACTGCCCTGGTTGCTGCTTTTGGCCAGTACTTAGAAGGTGGGCTTTCTGTGGTACTCATAAAAATAAGACCCAAAGTTCTCCCATGGGTATGGGAGTGTTGAGAGTGCATATGAATTCCTCACATTCTTCTGGTTCATCTAGCTTGGGCACTCTACTCCATGAGCCTTAGACACCTTTTATAACTGAAGCTGCAAATTGCAAACTTCCATTTTTTCAGCTTCACTTGCAGCTATGTATGTCCCTGCAGAGCTGTGGAAGAACCCCCAAAGCCCTCTCACCAAGACTTCAACTCAGGAGCCAGGATTTGTTAGCAATCTACTTCTTTGAGGAAGGACTGATAATGACAGCTATTACCCAGAAACTGTGCTGCCTTGTTCCAATGGGGTCAGCAGTGGAACTGTTCCTAGAGGCAGTAATGATAGTGGCCCTTGAAGAGATATTCTGGAGACTGACTCTGGACAGGATCAGCCTGATTCCCTGGACCTGCTAAAGAATGTGAGCCCCAAATCCTTTAGTAGATCATTTCTCCACTTATATTAGAATTTGTTGGTAAAGCCAAGAACCCTGATGAAAGTGACCTCCAGTGTAGTTCCTGATCTTAAATATAACTGGTAGAAAATAGTTAGCATATATGCAAAGAAAACTCCCCCCACTAACATCTCCAACTCATCTCTACAAATGTTCCTCATCTTTCAAATGCCATAGGAACACACACGTCAGAGTCAACTGTGGTACAAGGGTACTGATGAAAAACCAGATCCTGGATTAGAAACTTCATGACTACGTCATTCAGAAATACACATTTTTACCAGTGTTTTGCCTTCCAATTTTTACATTTCCTAAAATGTGAAAACAACTGGTCTGTGGTTCTTCTTAACCTTTTCCACACAAACCACTGCTAACCTCTGTGTGGCTCAGTGTGTAAAAGGAAGATTCTCCTGTGACCAGTGGTAAATGGTCCTACATGGCTCTAGCTGCCCCTTGTCCCAGAAGCCACCCTGAGCACTAAGGGAAAGCACTATCTGACCCTAACCTAGTCACCTTTAGGTACACCGGCTATGAGGTCCTGGGTTCTTCCAGGTCTCCTCAAACTCTGACCCATGATGCAGTTTGATCCTTGAATTATCTGTAATCAATTCACAACATCAGAACTACAGAAACTAAGAGTGCATACTGAGAAGTATGCCGGTTTGCCAGATAATTTCATGGTTGCTGAGTTTTCAATACAATTTGGGGCTAATATTTTATGTGTCTCTCTGTTTATTTTTTTCTTAGTGATTTATTTTTTATCATATTTTGCAAAAGTATTTATGTATGACTGATTTGGGAAATGACTGGTCTTTCACCAAAAATGATCTTTCAACACAACTGGTCTATCGTATAGCAGAATAACCATCCAATCATTAAGTTGCATATCATTTGGGGGGTTCTAAGTAGTGCTGGTCTAGTCTGAATTCCTTCTGATGCATCTGTCAAGGAAGCTGTGGCCTCCTTTTCATCACAGATGAGACATCTAATTCTGACAATAGGTTAGTACCTAACATCCAAGGGTCTTTTTGTCTCTAGGCAGAATAACAGAAAGAATCACTACGATACAGAAATGCAAGGAAAACTGTACATCTCTCCAGGGTCAATATAGGTGTCTCAGTACCAGCCAAGTCTTCCTTATCCTAGCCAGTGCTTGTCCCTAGATCAAATGTGGCCCAGCCCCTGAGAACATTCAGAGTATAATCTTAAATACAGTAGTGGCAATTTCCTTTTCTCCATTAAATACTTTATATACAATATCTATTTCAAATCATATGCTAATAGGAAACCAAACCTGTTAATTTGAACAACACATATGTAAAGTGTACAATTTGACCAGGTTTGGAATAACCATAAAACTATTGCTATAATCAAGTCAATATAACCATAAAACTACTGCTACAATCAAGTCAACAGATATTTCTATCACCCCGAGAAGTTTCATTGTGTTCCTACACAAGCTGCCTCACTTCCTGCCATTCCTTTCCATTTCAGAGCAATCACTGAATTACTAATGCTTTCTGTCACTATGGATTAGTCTTCATTTTCTAGCATTTTATGTAAATGGAATTACACTGTATGCATTCTTTTTGTTCTGCATTTTTACCTAAGCATAGTACTCTCAAGATTCAATTCATTCACATTTAACAAGTATCAGTGGTTTATTCCTTTTGTACTGCAGAGTGGTATTCCAGTATATAGATATTTTATAATCTGCTTTATCTATTGAATTGAAAAGTACAGTTTAAAAAAGGGAAATTTAATTTCTCTAACTCTCCTAAAAGTACAGTAACAAGAAGGAAGAAAGACAAAAGAAAAATAAATTTCTCAGCACCCCTTCCTACCTCAGGACCTTTACACTTGCTCTTTACTTGGCCCAGAATACTTCTCAAATTGTGGCATAATTGAAGCCTTCTCTTCGTCCACATCCCAACTCTCAGATCATTTCCTCAGAGACCTGCTAAAATCCTCCTAACAATGCTTCCTGTGCTTCAATCCAAGTTATTCTCCACTATATTACAAAATGTTATGTTCTCTAAAGTATTTATCACTGCCTGAATTTATTAAATGTTTGTGTGGTTTTTGTCTACCCTCTTCTTTAGAATGTAGGTTCTGGTAGGTCAGGGAACTTGTCTGTCTTGCGCACTATTAAATCTCTCATGTCAGTCGGGCGTGGTGGCGCACGCTTTTAATCCCAGCACTCTGGTGGCTGAGGTAGGAGGAGCCTTGTGAGTTCAAGGCCGACTTGGGCTACAACTCGAGCACAAGACTGGCCTGAGTTACACAGTGCGACCCTACCTCAAAAAAACCAGGGCTGGGAGTTTGACTCAGTGGCTTAAGCGTCTGCCCTGGCAGGTATGAGGTTGTGAGTTCAATCCCTGGTTCCGCAAAATAAATAAATAAATAAATAAATAAATAAATCTCTCATGTCTTAAATATCCACTGGAATGTAATAAATGCTCAGTAGATACATGAATGGTTACATGAAAGATAAATGAATGAGAAGAAGATTGAACTGTATTTTTTTTAAGTTATAAAACCTTTAGTTTGGGAAAATCCCAGAACTCCCTAATATAATAAAGATATTTAGAAGGTCACCCACCAACACTGGGGTCTGCTCATAGATCAAGACAGAGCCTGGACTTGAAGGAGCAGCTGTGACATGGAAACCACTTAGTGCCACGGTGAGAAAGCAGCCTGGGCTGCCCTCACCGGCTGTACTGGCCACTACAACGGGGCCGCAAATCATCAGAAATGCTAAATCATGTTTAAATCCCTCTGATCATGGCCACAGGGAACGATGAAGGACATTCACGCATAATTTACATACTGCCAGGCTCCAAAGAGCCTCTAAATAGAGCCCCCATGGCCTCTGGGCACTATTTTTGAGGAGAAGGACATGAAGCGACAGATTCAATGAGCGTGCTCCCTCAACACCAGGGGAAAAGGAGACCTCACCCTCCACTCGCTGACATCTGCGAGCACTGAAACGACATGTGCTATCAGACGCCTCCCAGGGAAGCCAGTACCACATGTAACACAGGACACACGTGCACTCGACTCTCGCAGTTTACACACCTCCACTGCTAAGAGGTATTTTGGTCAGACTTTCATTCCTTTTCCAGATTTCAGCCATAAAAAGTGTTTTAATCTCAATGCACAGAGGAGGGGGTTTCCAGAAGGGTACTTAGCATTCTGCCTGTAAATGTTAGATTACATTTGGTCACAACATGGTTACAATATTGAAAATGAATTGGGGGATGCCGTAATCATCAGAGAGCCTCGATCCAGACCAGATATGTCTGGGCACAGACAGGTGGCTAGGCCAGAATGCTCCATTGTAAGGAGTGGGATAAACTTTTACAATCTAACGAAATAGGATGCAAAAAAGCCAGAAAAGCAAGGCCTATGGCACTGCAAGAGGTTTAGACTTCTCAGGAGCACAGATAAAAACAGCACCTGTTTTATTGTTTGGTTTTGTTTTGCACATAACTTGGAGGTGTCTACATAACAGAGCCACACGAAACAAATAAGTGAATGCAGGCCGGCACCTGAACAGCAGGGCACTTAGGTATCGTGTCCGCTAGTGCCCAGGAACCTTCCAGAAGCATAAAGATGGACTGCAAATGACTCACAAGCATAACTGCACTTTGGCTCATGCATGACCTACTCTAGTCTCAAATTTATTTATGAGTTGGGGTTTCCCACGAGAATTTTAGAGATTCCCTATGATCAAGCACCATTTTTACTCTTGCCAGTCTACTGTTCCCTTTCCCCTAACACTGAGCCAGGCAATAATACAATCCCAGGAAATAACCTATTTGATTAATTGCCTGTAAGCATTAAAAGAACGCCAGTGTTTGTTTCACAGTTCCATTCCCAGTGCTTAGCACATGACTCTGTAAAGTGAATGGATGAATGGATGAATAGGGAATGATATTTTAACCATATTATATCATTTGATCCTCACAACAACCCTGTAAAGTAATGATAATAATAGTTAACACTAATTACATGCCAGCCACTATTCTAAATTCTTCATACATATTAACTCTTTTAACCCTCCAGAACCCTATGAAATAAGGACTATTATTATCTCCATTTAACAGATGAAGAAACTGTTGGAGGCATATGGAAGTCACACTGCTGTTAGGAGGCAAAGCCAGCTCCTGCTAGACATTGGTGAGCACCATCCTTTTTCTCTACCAGCTGCATTTAATGGAGCAGGAAGTGGAAGGTAGTGATACTAATGTGAACAAGACTACCCAATGCATGAACATAGAAACCTAAGGCTGTGTTCCTGAGATACTGTTAAATGACATACCCAGGGTATGAACCCCAGTAGTGCTGAGTCCACTCTCAATGACCCAGCAGCACATGTGGCAGAAAGCTGGTCCCTGCAAATATTTGGGATCAGTCTAAGAGAGGCTGTCAGGGGCCTGAGATAATAGGCATTGGTTTGCTCAGCACCATTTCCTTAAACTAGAGGTGTTCTGAGATCCAAGAAAGACAGGCAGAAGGGAGGAAGGACGGAAAGAAAGAAAGAAAGAAAGAAAGAAAGAAAGAAAGAAAGAAAGAAAAGCAAGCAAGCACTAGAAAACATGAGTTCTATTTCACCTCTCCTGAAATCATGTTGTTTTGGTTGCAGAAGGAGAAATTCGCTGGCATAGCCCCATGTTCCATCCCTGAGAGTCCCTGACAGCCTCCCCAGCGGCCAGAGCAAAGTCCCTGCAGAAGCCTCCGGCATTACAGCCCAAGCCAGCTCCTGAGGACGTCTTCCTTCTCAGGGACTGACTTTTACCACCAAATGTGCCAAGGAGTCCTGGGGAAGTGAGAAAACTTTGATGACAGAGTAGAAGCTGGGACAGAACAAGAATTCATAAACATCATGAACTTGAAGAGGAGGAAAAGGTTGGAGCTAACTCCTGACAGCAGTGTGAGTTTGGAGGTTTCAGGATTACAATTTAAGAGATCATTTGCTTCTGTTTGAGAAGGGACAAGAAAGCAGGGAAATGGAGGCTTGACGCTGGGAAATATTAGTCCTAAATTTCCAACTCCACAAACTGGGTATTAAGTTGAACAGTGCTGCTACTATGGATGAAGTATTAAATTTGGGAGCAAAATGTTAGTGCAGCAATTAAGAAAATTTAGTCATTCTGGGAAAGGAAAATGTAGAGATGGGTGGGCTATACCCCTCACTCCCCACCCACTTTTACAGAACTGAAAAGGGAAGGATGCACGTTGGGACTGAAAAGGCTGCCTAGGACTGATTGATTCAAATTCAGTATGTGGGCAAGTCAAAGCTACAACTCTGACCCAAACCGCAGTCTCAAGAAGAAACATCTCTCTCACTTAGAAAAGCGAGGGAAGAAAGATCTTCCCTCACAAGTCAGCAGAGAGAAACCTAGAGAAATATTCCCTATGACAGTCATAGTTCAGCTGAGATTTGTGAGATTCGTAAAATTACCACCAATGCAAGTGACAATTGGGGCTTGTTTGGTCCCCACCCCACCCACGTTTTTTAAGCCAGACCTTTCCATTTCATTTTTCTACCAAACTGAAACTAAAAGAGGCTTTTTGCCCTATCAAAACTGATGGGACAAACTACCTCTGCCAGGGAAGGTTTCCCCGCACACAGCCTTGTTATAAAACCAAGACGCACATCCCTGAAAATCTGTGATCTATTCTTTTAAAAATGGAAGTTTTGCTGAAAAAGTAACAATGCATAGTTTAAAATATATATATATATATATATATTTTTTTTTTTTTTGCAAGAGATTTGCTAAATTAGTGAACCTCGGAGTCCCACAGGGAGTTGATTGAAAGGATGTTCTTTATGAATGGAAATGGGCTTCCTGGTAGACCCTCATCACCTCCAAATTCGCATACACTGGAGCACAGGACCCTACAGAGTTCACACCGAGACCCAGCTGAAGACGCTAAGGAGATCTAATTACATTCGCTGGATCCTAAAATTCTACCTCTAGAGCCGGCTGGGGATCCGTGCGCCCTGCTGGGCTTTATTAACATCCTCCTAGTATGTACCAGGTTCCAAGAATCAGCTACACTATATATTCCTTGGTTCTGATTTTTTTTTCACGCTCAGAAAACCGCAAAGGGATTTAATCAAAAGGAAGCAAAGATTTTCTTTTTATAAATTCGATTAGTCTTTTCCACTTTCTCTGCCTCAAGACATTTCCTTTGGGAAGAATTTTTATACCCAGAGACCCCTTAGCGAGGCACTGTTGCATGCGGGCGCAGTGAATTCAAGTGCAAGACGCTCCATGTGAACGGAAAGTAAAGATCTCAGGCACTTGCAAGCCACTAGCCAAGTCCGGTTCTGAATGCCATGCCGTTATAGGAATGGCTCCGTGAGGGAAGAAAGATTTAAGTTTGCCGCCGCCGGCAGGCAGTGTCGGATCCCTGGTTGGGGTGCGGGCGGGTACTTACCCAGCCCGCCCTCCGCTAGCCACGGCTGAATTTCCCGCCGGAGCCGGCGCCGAGCGCCTGGTGCCCGCGCAGCACCCGGCGCCCGTCTGGAGATAGCCGTTGGCGGTGAGCGGCAGGAGGCCCCCCGAAACTGCGCCTTTTCGCCGCCAGGACTTAGCTGCAGGAGAGACAGCGCCAAGAGGGCACTAAGTAGACTCGGCCAGGGGCAGTGACACCCACCAGAGCCTGCTCCCTCAGGCCTCAGGTTCGATGCCGCTCCAGGGGCGGAGGGGAGGTTAGTCAGGATTTGAGTGACAGCAAATGAGCTAGGGACGGAGTTCCTGAAACTCCCTGGGAAGCGTAGTCCCAGAGATCTGGAAATAACCAAACCTACGGAGGACTTTCCAAACTTGGTCTTTATACTTTGTGTCATTTTCCTGCCCTCCTCTTCTCGCAGCACCCTAACCCCAAACCTTAGGAAACAGCCCTTAGAACTAGAGTCCTCCCCATTCAACCCCACCCCCCCACGTTTCCAGACTAGGAAAATACAAATAAACCCCTGGTGGTTAATGCATGCGGGCGCATCTAGGCGCCCCATTCTCAAACACACTCACGGCGATCACCACCCGCTGCGTCCCACCCACCTCCGAGGAGGGGAGGGACTGGGAACCTGATCTCCGGGCTCCGGCCTGAACATTTCCCCATCAATAATGTTGATACCATCGGTGTGCCTCTTCCCCCGCCCCCGGGGCGCCGCTGCCGCTTTTTTGCCGACCGAAGGAAACCGAAACCTCCTCTACTGCCCTTACCTAGCCTCTCTTTGGAGCCAGCGAGGTCTAGAGCCCGGGATTTAGGAAGCAGGGACAAAGGCAGGGCGCGTAGGGGCGTCCTCCGGTTCTGGGGTAGGGAGTCCAATCTAGGCAGGCGCAACTGGAAAGAGGGTCTGGAGCCCAGGCAAGGCCTCATTACAGACCCGGGGTCAGATTGGGCCTGAATCAGTGAGTGTTGCGGGTGGAAGAACCAGGCCCTGGAATGGGCCTCCAAACCTCCTCTTTCCAGGAATGGCGATTGAACCAAGAACCTCGCAAACCCCACCTCTGGGAACGCTACTGTGGCCCGCGGCCTTGGGTCACAGCGCTCCAGTCCCGCCAACCCAGCGAGGACTCTAGATATTGGGGTAACAGCGGGGACATATTGGTAGAAACAAGCATCGAACTCCCAAATGAACTGCCAAGCGCCTCCCCCGGGTGCGATCCCTCCAGGTCAGCGAGGTCGCGACCCTGGCGCAGCTGCTGCCCGGCTTTGGGCCACTCCCATTCCCCATCCCGGATCAGCCCCTAAGAACCGGAGCCTCTCGAGGAACCGATAATTCCGAACCTCCTCATCCCGCTTCCCCCAGCAGCTGCCCCGTCCACAACTGGGAGGGCGCGACCCCCTCGAGGTTCCAGGGTTGAGCCGGGTGTAGGGAGCACTCCAGCTGCAGCACCTCTCTCGCACTCCAACCTTCTGCCCACCCGCTCAGAAATAAAAATGAACCTGCACTCTGTCTCCGTTTTTATTGATTTAATTATTTCTTTGCATCCCGGCACGCGGAGCCCCGCCAGCTCCCTGACACCAGGGCTCCCGCATCAGCGAACCACGGAACTTGGGGCCGAGACAATGGCCCATAATTGATGTATTGCTACCAACAATAAAGACCAATTCTCCTCTCCCCGCCATTCCAACCGTCCGCTTCCTCCCATCCCCCTCTCCTCCACTTCCCCTCTCTCTCCTCTCTCTCCCAGGCGTAGAGGAAAAGAAAACAAACAAGAAATTAGTGGGGGACGCCGCGCGCAGAGCGAGGCGCCTTCCTCTACGCCGTCGAGGACGCAGAAGAACGAAAAAAGTTATCAAAGTTTGGATTCCCCCCAATAATTTGTCTCTGCTCACCCAGTTTTAAGCGAACAGTGCGATAAAGATTTTACGTGTCCTTTTCCTTTGGTTGTTTGTTGTGGTGTTTGTGGGGGGGGCTCTCCTCCCCTTCATCTTAATCACACACAGGGCCAGGAATGAACATGTGTTAAGCTATTCCCGGGAGCTTCCGCGGCGCCCGCGGCGCGTACCCGGAGAAAGGGTTTGCGGGACACCAACTCCTCTCGGTTCCTGGCGACATGCGGTGCCCCGGAAGCCCATAGTTGCAAAAGCCAAGAACGTTAGAGACAGATGAGGGCAGCTCCAAACGCCGGCACATTTAGGGAAAGGAACGTGCAAGTGCACAAGGGAGCGACCATGTACCTGGAACAGTGCGGGACTGGTGTGTTTTCGAGGACGCCGGTTTGCGGGGTGGGTGTAGGTGCGGGATTTACACATGCTCCCGTACGTGTTCTAGGGGTACAGGGGGAAGCTAGCGGCTCGCACCCCAGGAGCGCGCTGATCCATCTTTGCCGAGGGATCTCTTTAAATATTCAGTGAGAAATAATGGCATTTGAAGCACCACCTATGGAAACATTATTATCTTCATTCTTCAACATCAGCCCCACTGATAGCTTCGTTTGTCTTTTTATCAAAATCTACTGTACCCAACAGGACCTGGGGAGAAGTGGAGAGCAAAGGGGAGGGGGAGACGAGAACGGGTAAAGGCAGAAAAATATGAGGGAAAAAGGTAGAAAGGGAATACTGGGAGAATGAAAGAAGGGAAAAGTTACACAAAGAAAAAAAAAGTCAGCAGAGGGAAAACAAACATTTCACCCGAACACAACATTTAGACTTTAGAGAGGGTAGGGAAAAAATGCAGAGAAAAGTGTCATTTAGGGGCGGGCTGAATAGGGTCCAGAATACCCAGCGTTCTGCTCGGGTGATGGGTGTCCACTTCGCGCGAACTGACAGTGGCACGATCCAGACTCGAGGGCGCTTCCGAATTGGGGCGTCCTTAGGAGCCCTCTCCTTTCCAGATCGCCAGATAGGGCAAGGATTGTGTGTCTGTGCCTCCCCTCCTCCCCAGCACACGGCCGAAGTTTAGACTAGTTTAGTCTTTAGGGCGCAGGACTTCGGGAGCCTTGGAGCAAGGAGACCCGGAGCGCGAGGGAAAGTGCTAGGCTGCGCAGAGCGCCGAGCTTCAGGTTCGCGGGCGCCTGAGCCCGGCAGAGGGAGTGCGGGGCCCGGGCTCTCGACCAGGGCGCGGGTAGGGAGGCTACATCCCGGCTTAGGGAGATGTAGATAGAGCGAAAAGTTTGGGCTCCGCGCTGGCAAGTTCCCGAAAAGTGTAGGCGAGGTTCAGCGCCGAGAAGGACCAGCGGACAGGAACCCCCCCCCGATCCCCCCCCACCCCAGCCACTCACTCACTCCCGGCTCAGCGCCGCCACCTCTTTCCTAGAGGTTGCGGCGCGGACCCCTTCCCCAAGGCAGGGCGCCCAGGGATCCGTGGGAGAGGCCTTGCCGAGGGCCGGACTTGGCCCAGTCGCACCTTTACAGGGCCCGGACGCGCTGCGGCGCACAGAGTAAGCGGCGGCCCCTCCCCTCCCCCTCCCGGGCCGGAGCTGAACTCGGAGCCCGGACGAGTACCCGCTCTCCACCCGCCCCGGGCTCCACGGCGCCACGGTCGCCACCGCCTCCCGGCGGAGTGACGTGCCCTACAGCCAACCGGGGCAGGCGGGGGGGGAAGTTCGGGAGGGGTCCTGGGCGGAGCCGGGCCGCCCCCTTATCCCACGGGCTCGGGGCGCTTCTCCCGAAAACTTCAGCCCTAATTGTCCTGGGAATGTGCGAGGTAGAGAAGGGCGCAAGGGAGCAGGAGGCTCGGGGGCCCTTCGGAAGGAGACAGCTGGGGTGGCGAGAGCTGCCCCTCCCCCAGCCCCAAACCCATCACGTTCCCAAACCTTTCCTCGATCCTCTTCCCCGCGAGCCCGGGATCCAGGGGATGGAGAACTCGGGGCGAAGGAACGCCGAGTCGGGCGGCGCGCGGGAGGGAGGCCGGGCCGCGGGCGGGAGGCGGACCGGCGTGGGGCTGGTTCTTCCCCACTTGCTTTTTTTTTTTTTTTTTTTTAATGAGGGTGGGCTGCTTTCTAGTAGCTCTTAAACGGAGAAACACTCACGAAACGGGACGTCCTCCCCCACCATCCCCAAATCCCTCCACGGGACTTCCTCCCCCCGCGGGCCGGCACGCTAAGCGCCCGAGTTGGGAAGTTCGCCGCGCGCCAGCGCCCGGGTCCCCACCCCCCGCCTGGGGCGGCTCCATTCTGGGGAGGGCATGCTAATTTGGGTCGGCCCAGCCCGGGATGGGGGCGGGGTGGGGGGGGAGGAGAGAGCGAGCCTGGCGGGGGGGCGCCGGCCCGGGCGCCGGGCGTGCAGTGGCAAGGAGGAGGCCCCCGGCGGCCGGGCCGCGGAGTCCCGGGCGGTCGCGGAGAGGGTTGACCCAGTGTCGGGCGGCGCGGCGCGCAGAGCCAGCCCCGCGGCCGGCTTATTGGGCCAGCGCGCGGAGAGACAGGGGTCTGCAGCAAATCACGAACTAATTGATTAAGGCGAGCGGGTTTGAATAGCGCTGGCCCGGTGCCAATCGCCTTTCAAAGAGCCCCTCTATGATTAATCGCAATGCATTATTGATAATCATAATTATAGCAGGACACATGCGCGCTGCGCCCGGGGCCGGGGAGCCGGGGAGGGGGCGGGCGGGCCGGCGGGCGGGGGGAGCCGCCGCCGCCGCCGCTCGATTTCCGTAATTTTGAGAAGATTTTTTTTTAGTAATTTTTTATTCTGCCCCAGCTGATGTTTGAGCCAGCATGTCGCGGAGGAAGCAAGCGAAGCCTCAACATTTCCAATCCGACCCCGAAGTGGCCTCGCTCCCCCGGCGAGATGGTGAGTGCTCCGGCTCGCGCCGCGGACACAGACACACACGCACTCACACTCGCGCACACTCGAACCCACGCACACGCGGTCGGGTCCCGCGCCCACTGCTCTGCCGCCGCTGTGTGCCCGCTCGCTTTTTCCACTCGGCGTGTTTTTTTTTTTTTTTCTTTTTAATTCTCTTTTCACTGGCTGGGCTTCCCCGCTCCCTCGCCCCGGAGAAAGCAGGCACATCTCCCGGCAGGACCTTTCCGGAGTTACTGTGTCTTCCTGGGGCCGGTGGGAGCGAAAGCCTGCCTTGCTCCTCCATCCCGGCTTTTCCGGGGAGCCCAGGCCAGGGTACGCGGAGCTGCCTCCAGGGCCTGGGCGCCCCTGGGGGCGCGGGTGCGGACCGAGGCGTCGGTGCTGCCTGCACGGGGCCCCTCGCGCTCCCCGCGCAGTGGTGCGGGCCCCGGGCGCGGCCTCTGCGCCGGCCCGGCCCTGTTGCTAGCGGGAAGGAAGTTTACTTGGTGCTGATGGTTGAACTCGGAGCGCGTGGGGAGCTCGCTGTGCTTCCTTTCCCTACGCTAACGCTTTCCCTCGACCCGCGGGGCGAAATAGGATGTCTTAGGGGGTTCAGGGCAGTACGAAGGTGAGGACCTGGGTCGGGGCGCGACACCCTGGGGTCGCGGCTGGGATGGAATATTCTGCTGCTGGTTGCTGCAGAGACGGCGCAAATGGACAGGGAAAGTGCAGGGTTCCGACTCCCTAAATTTATCCAGGCATCTTTTCTCCCCGTTCGCTCAATCCTAGCCCCCCAAAATCCTAAGATTTGGTTTACGCTCCCTGAAGATCGCCGTGCCCCATACTTCCAGAATGATCGGGCAGAGATCGTTTTTCAGTGCTGGGGAAGGGATAGCCGGATAGAGAAGACCCCTAAAACAGAGGCAGGAGCTTTCCGGGTCCCAAAAGGAATGGATAAATCCAGAACAAAGTTTGTCTGCTGGAGCTACCGTGGAGTGTAGGAGAGACCCAGACAGGGAGTTGGGGGTACGGAAGGAGGACACCTCCAGTCCCTCCCTAACTCTGGAGGTGGTTCACACTGTAGGAGCCTGCGAGGTCCCAGGCCCAGCGCCCGAGGCGGTGGATTGGCGCCGGGGCTCGGGTCATCCCGCACATGCTGGCCTCTGGGCTGAGGGAGGACGACGGGCGACCCTGGCGGGGTCTCCACAGCTCTGGATGCCTGTTGAAATGCTCGTGTTCCAGGGGGGCATTTGAGGGAAATGGAGACGGGAGCTGGAAACCGCCCCCACCCCCCATCCCAGCTCCGCAGCGTGCCTTGAGATTTGCACCTCTGTGCACGGAACTCTGCGGCCGCCCGGCACCACGGCCTGGCCTCGGGGTTTCTTCCCCAGAGGCCTGGCGCTGAGTAGGGCTGGGGCGGGCAGACTGAACCCGGCCTCGAAGCGGAGGGACCCGGGCTCCCTTTACTGTGGCTGCCGAGAGAGGGGATTCGTACTGTGGAATTCCTGTATAAAAGTAAGGGACCAAACACCGATTAAGAAAACTGGTTACTGTAAAATATTTGGTCCTTCCAAGTTCTTTCTCAAGCTTGAAGCCTTACCCCCGAGTCTCTGCTTTCATAGTCTGCTGAAAAGAAGCCCTGACAACCCACTTTCCCCGCTAAAGGAACACGGATGCACGGGGCAAACCGAGGTGAAATTACCCAAGGCCGCAACAACCACTCTGAGTTATTTTTCTGGGTTTTCTCAGCTGGTTTGTTACGCTTCTCGCCCCCACAACAATCTTTCCTAAAGTTTCTGGTGAGATCTTTAGTACTGTAATACTGTTAAACTTAATGTATATGCGAAAAACCAAACCAGAGAGAAGAGAAAATTTGTTAGTCAATTTTGTAAATATATATATACATATTTTTTTTTCTCGCTTTTTTCTTTAGAAAAGACTCGGGCATCTGAAGAAATGATGCTTGCTAGTTCTGTGCCTAGCGCTTTCTGGATCTGGAATTTTTAATAGTTAAGACTTCTCATAAAGCGATAGCATAAAAGGAGTTCACTACCTCTTACCATTATTATTTATTAGTACTATTTTTTAGTTTATTTGAGCTTTGAGCTAAGTTAAGTAACTGAGTCAGGTTTCCTTTCTCTTTTAATTTTTATCTTTCTTCTTTTTTTCTTTCTAAAAGCTAGATTATTGTGGTAAAAAGCAGTAAACTGTTGGGAGCACCCTAGGAAACACCCCCTCCTGGCCCCTTTCCTCACCTCTCCCCACCCACTCCTCTCTTTCTTCAGTAGTAATGGTTTTAGGTTATGACTGTTTTTACATGGTTGAACAATAAGTTTGGGAGAAGTTGCCTAGAGGGTAGGTTTTGTAATAGGGTTACAGGATTTAGTGTGTTGTAATAATATTAGTACACAAGTAATCCTTCCCAGCGCCTGACATACAAGAGGGCCTAACATACCCTAGTTCTTTTTATTTGGGTATAGTTGTGAGATAAATGCAGTTGAAAGTTCATGACATAGCTCAAGGTTACTTTTAAAAAGTCACCTTTTTTGCGTTGAAATCAGCAATCTCCATCCTTCTCCCTGTCCTGAACCCATCCTTGAGGGAGTTGCTAGTGTTTGGTTTGGTTTTGTTACATATAGCAAGGTTGTTAAACTTTTAGAAGGCAAGCCTCTATTCAAACACTGTGCTTATTTTTTCTTCTGACTTGAGAGGTTCTTAAAAATATAGCAAATGAAATAGCAAACATTACCAAATTAAATGGGGTTTATGTTCTTCTCATATACTTGGACCTCAAATTTTATGACTTCTGCCCAAAGCAGGACCTAGAAAAGTTTGTCTACCCCATTACAGTAGCCCTAAAGGATGGCTCTCTGCTTTGTTGTGTGTGTGCAGGCGTGTGTTTGAGTGTGAATACGCTTACAAAGAAAGGCCAAAGCACACTGAGCAGTGCACAGAGATAGCTTCATCTGAACAAGTTCAAGAATATAAAATTATCTAGTCCACCTTAGAACGCTATATTTTATTCTACTTTAGTGGAGCCAGGCTGCCAAATACACTGCAAAATAGACTTGATAATGTTTCAGTTTCTTGTGAAATCAAGATTATGGCAAATATGACTTGTCTCATAAATGATATTCAACAAGTCTCAAATTACTTTTACAAAGGTAACTGCCATCAGGAAGATTATTTACCAAGATAGATAATTTTGAGGAAAAAGAATATGAAACTAATGATTTTATATGTAGATTCTTTCCTAAGGATTTAGATTTCAGGTGTGTGTGTGTATGTATTGTGTTTTTTCCTTTGGTGGTATTTTTAAGACTTCTGTAACTATATGGAGGGTCTACTCAGATTCCATTCACTTATTAAATATTTTGGTTCTCAAGTTTTAAAGAAAAGGTACTACTGAAAAGTAAAAACATGAATTGCACATAAAACATTGACTCTTATATGAAATATCAGGAAAATCCCTCCTATTTATATTAATAATGAAATTCTGTTTTTTTACCAAAGTAATTTACTCATTTTGAGCAGCTTAATGGCAACACATTGATTTCTGGGCCCAAAAGGTTAGAGAGAACTATAATTAATTGCTTTTTTTGAAAAACCGACACCTGCAAGATAAGGCAGTTGGAAAGAATTCATGTTTAATCAGGCCTATTTTAAGTTTGGCATAATGGAAGATTCTGGATGAGAAAATGCACTGTTTTTTGAGATTTGCTTCAGGCTGCAAGATGCTTCCTAAAATGTTAAAAACAGCACAGAATCAAGCAAAGTCTTGCTGGGCATCAGATAGAATGTGTGAAAGTGAATTAGTGATACTGAATGTTTGGTGGCTTATTTTACATCAAGTTTCCATTATGGTTCATAAGCACAAGTACCAAATTGTAGGTAATTCTTTGGTGGTTAGGTTTCTTTTCTTTCTAGTTTGAAGGTGTGGAGTTATCTTTATCAACAGAGTCCTTAAGAAGGCAAAAATCTACACTTTTATTGTGGCCTGCTTACTAGAATCTCGGGAAGAAACAGGCAGACAGGTTACATGTTTTGAAATTGTTAAAACCAAGCTCTGTGTAGTAACAAATTCTTTCTACAGCCTAAACTAATTCTTTCTACAGCCAGAATAAATTCTTTCTACAGCCTAAACTAAGTTTTTCTAAAACATATCCTGGTGCAGAGAAACCCATTAGATAATCAAAACTTCAGTCCTTTAGCAGTTTAGCAAAAGAGATGGTAAATTACACCCCTCCCCCAAGAAGAAAAAAGTGTGTGTGCCAGGCTTTAGGAAACCTAGATGTGTCGAGCTGTTTTAACCTTTGCTAGCCTCCTCCCATGCAAAGGTGACAAGGTCCAGATCATAATATGTCCTTCAGTATCTTCCCAGTGACCCCCAAATTGAGTCTTGCTAGTCACTTAGCAGGAAGTTAGTAGTTTATTTTAGTTTCACCTTATCAGCTTGGCTTCTTTTCCTAACCTTATTCCCCTGTCACCCTCAGATGCCAGACCCCCAAAGGGGAAGATTGACAGGTAGTTCCCATAGCTCAGCTTTACCCTCAAACAACAGGGATTTAGTTTCTTGTGCCTTTGCCAATGTTTATGTAGTCAGAGTTTAGATCTCGCCTTAAGGAATCTCTCTTTTACGCGTCACTGGAATAGGAAAGCCACAAAGAAGTTTTTGAACAAACCCTTGCAACTGGAACCCCATCTAGTGTTCAGTTTGATTCATCCATGGGGAAGACATTTTCCCCCTTTTATTTATTGTGTGCATTAGGTGGGCTCGGATCACTACTTTAAAAGGAGTGTCTTGTCCGTGTTATTTTTTCAGAGATTTCTCTTGTATTCTTCCACGGGAGAACACACTAATCCTGGTGAGCACACTGAGTGAACTTGAAGGCAGCCAATTTGTCACTTGGTTGCATATTGCATGGAGGAAACTTTAGACATCACAGAAAATATGCACAGCATATGTTGTAGTGTTTACAGTTTCTTTGGAATCTTAAGTTGGACATTCAGATTCAGCCTTTTCCTAGTCTGTGGGGGGGGAGGGAGGAGATAAAGGATCAATCAATCAAATATGTTTGTGATAGCCTTTCCAGATAGGTCCACGAAAAGAAACAGCCTGTTAAAATTATGGGCCTCAAACCCACTATTGTGAGTGGTTCTATTTTAAAATGTTAATGCAATCTTTAGGTAATGGGAAGTACAAGTGAAGTGTCTTTCTGAGTAGCTCCAAAAAAGAAAACTAAATCTGGTAGAGTTGGGTGGTTGTTTTCTGGTTTTGGGGTTTTTGTTTTTGTTTTCTTTCCTGGCTGGCTAAGCCTTTCTGTGTGGAGCATAGTTTTATTTTTATTTTCTCAATAGACAGATATGTTGGAACACTTTAATTTTCTGCTTCCGACTCTGCAATGTTTGGTCCAGGTGATGAAAAACTGACAAAGTTGAGTTCGGCATCAAGTACCTAAATAGTACAATAAGAACTAAAATATTCTGAATTTCAGGACAAATTTGGTGGTGGGATAAGAACTCCTATTTCCCAAAAAGAAAAGGAAAAAAAAAAAAAAAAACAGCAAATTCCAAATATATTTTCTGTGTGCACATACTTAGAAAACCACTGCTTCTTAATGTTCCTATCTGACTAGAATTAAAAATTACTTTAATTTTATGTAAAATCCATAAAAAAGAAACCAGTATTATTTTCACCATAATACAAGGAACAAGGCAACTGTATTTACTATAATGAGGTCACCAGTTGCAATCCTGTGTAACAGATTATTGAGAGAGATACAAGGTAGTAGAGGGTTGGATTGGAAAAATGAACAAGAACATTAGAACATGTTCCTGTGTGTGTGTTTGTGTGTGTGTGTGTGTGTGCGCGTGCACGCACACGTGTGTGTGTGTGTGTGTGTGTGTGTTATTACAACTTAAAATATTCCTTGTGGTAGTTAAAGATTCTCACTAGTTCTCATGTTCTGTCTTCTTTCCTTTTAAACTGTTCCATTGGCATTCTGTTCAGAATGCAGATAGATTTTAAAGTTAAGAATTATTACAGTGTAGCGACACCTGCTTTTAAAATAAATCAAAATAGACACCAGGATTTTTAAGGGTCTGGGGTGTTCATAAACATCAGGAAATTAGTTAACTATACAGTGAGATCGAACGTCAACTTATTAAAATGTGAAAAATCTAAGCTAAAACATAGGCAATTTTTAAAACGTAGTCTTTTATAAGCAAAAAGCATTTATTTTTAAACACTTACATTTTTCATCTAGTAAACACAATCCTAAATATAAAAATGTTCACGTTGAAAAGCTCAAAGAAATTCTCAAGTGTCTTGAAACAGTTCAAATACAGAATTCGAACACAGAAAAGCAATAACCAGCTAAATCCTATAAAGTAACCTATCTTTTATTTTCTCTATACATTATGAGGCTATCAGATGTTTGCAAGTTATAAAGAATTAAAATGCCCTTTAATCCTGAGCACAGATGTGCTAAATATTTGAAGCAACTACATTGTAATGTGTACAATTGATGAAGTCAGTTTTCTGATTCCCCACGCTAGTTATTTAGTTCTGAATCTGTCATTATTTGTCTAAGCCCAGCTGACCAAGCAAAACTTGTGTTTTAAAGTGGCTTTATGTTTTGATAAATGTGAGCTGGTTGAAAAGTATTTTCCACTGAATGCAGAGCTTAATAGAACATGCTGACATAATAGTTTTAATGCATTTTGTTGAAAATGTGTGAACAAACAGAATAGCTTTTGTTCCTTCATAATTGGCTGTAAAAGTAGATGGAAACATAACCATTACATATGGAAATGTGCAAAGAGAAAGAAATAACATTTCTGTTGAATATATTAGGAATTGCATTTCCTAGTTTAAAATAAGCATCTGAAATGGATGTATCATTTAAAATTGGTTGTCAAAATAAGAAGCTTTAAACAGAATTTTTGTCACATTATTTTTGTCCCAAGTTAAGCAACGTAACTTTAGCGAATTTCATTTAATATTTTGTTTATATTAAGGCAGGAGGAGAGACAGAAACTGCTTAGAACTGTACCTTAAATGTGCATAGGAATCTGGTGCCAATTAGGATGATTAAACATTAAATGAAAACTGGATCATTGTTGGTATTTTCTGCTACAACTATGATTTGTTTGGTGTTGTTAATGCATTTTGCACTATAACCTTGTACAGATTAAAAGATGGGTATTAGGAAAGCTAGCTTATTAAGTATAACTTAGCTGCTAAAATAACACTCTCAGTGAATAGTGTGCATATATTTGGCATACTTTACCAAGGATTCTAATCAACTTCAGCAACACTTAAGCAGATAGAGTCAAAAAATTTTCAGAAGTTAATATTTCAGTGTTAATTATATTTTCTGAAATGTGGAACGACTCAAGCTTTTTAGATTCTCAGTCCAAAAAGGCAAATGTCTGGCTTTTTTGAGTGGACTTTTAAGTTTTCTGGAAAAAAAACAGCAAGATTTTGATTTTACATGCATTCATATCTGCAATTACTTTTTTTTTTTTTTTTTTTTTTTTTTTTTTCTATTTTTTTTTTTTTTTTTTTTTTTTTTTTTTGCCTGCAAGTTTTCTGGGAGATTCTATTTGGAAGTCATGGAAACTACCTATTATCCGATTCAGTTCTGCAGAAAAGCATACAGGGAGGTAATCCTTGAATTAAACAGTTTTTTTTTCTTTTTCATAGCTTCGAAGATGACCACACACCATTTGTACAGCAGAAGTTGGTGTCCCATGCTGGGCAAACAATGGGACGCCATCCTGTCTTTGAATAGGATGTTAGCCTGGAGTTGGAGATTTTTATGTTTAATTTACAAATGGATCTTAGTGAGAAGACATCTGAGCAACCAGTGGAAACAAACATGAAATAAAAGGATTTTTATAAGAAAAGATTCAGGACAATCTGTTAAACAATTGATAACAGTTAAGAGCAAACTGTTTTTAAAGGCATTCAGACAAGGAGAATTTAAAGCATTTCCAAATTCTACACCAAACACGATATCTTAGGGGAAGGGGAGTACTTCCCTTTAACTGCACATCCTTCTCTAAGTTGATTTTTAATCAGAAATGTAAGTCTTATGCTCATTTTATAGATAGAGCACTTTTGATAAAATATTTAGAGGTATGCTGTTGCCATTTGGAGCATAGTGGCATGTATCCCTTGATTAGTGGAATGGGAGCTAGAGTTGCATTCTTTAATTTTAAAAATAAACATGCCATGGGGTGATATATAGGTGCTAGGCAGGCCTTGTAAAGGATTATGATCATTGTGTTTCTCTGCATTGTGTGTGTTGCTTTCCCTTTTGTATCCAAGTGAATCTTGAGGATTTGTTACTGATGTGACTAAAGTGTGTTTGTCACGGATCAGACTTAGCTCAGGTTTGGGGTGGGGGCTTGAGGTGATTTTCGAGTTGTCAGTCCACAGCTGGGTGATACGCATTTTTTTCCCCCTTGTCAACAACTGATTGGAACCTGAATGACTACAAATTAGTTTAGTGACAGAACAAACTGTCACAGATATCTTTGAATCAGTTGAAAATGAATAAGGTTGACAGAAACTCAAGAGCCTAATAAGTCCTCAGAAT
Source organism: Dasyprocta punctata (assembly GCA_004363535.1). Classification (NCBI taxonomy): domain Eukaryota; kingdom Metazoa; phylum Chordata; class Mammalia; order Rodentia; family Dasyproctidae; genus Dasyprocta; species Dasyprocta punctata. The sequence continues at coordinate 49,019 of RJWM01005908.1, read as the reverse complement.
GGTTGCCGGACTCTCTCTGGATGAGTAGACGATCAGGTGTATAAAATATTGGAAATCAATATTTTGCTATGGAATTTCATTATGTACCAATATCTTCCTCCATACATAATATTTATGTTTTGATGAATTTTCTGAGGTCTATGACTATATCTGAGATACCAGATGGATGGAAATTCCTCCACATCCTTAAAATTAATTATGAGTATTCCTAAGTAATAGTAATTGGGTTTTCCGGGACTATAGTAGTTTCAAGTTTTGCAGTTAGGAAACCATTGGTTAAGTTTTGTTTGTTGTTTTGTTTTAATCATAGAGGACATGTATTCTGATTTCCTTTCTAACCCTGAGCCTTTTGATGTTTGTAGGAGACATCGAAAAGGGTCAACCGAATCGCCCCACCAAAAACAAGGATGCCCACGTCTGTGGCCGGTGCTGTGCTGAGTTCTTTGAGTTATCAGATCTTCTGCTCCACAAGAAGAACTGCACTAAAAATCAATTAGTTTTGATTGTCAGTGAAAATCCAGCCTCCCCACCAGAAACCTTCTCACCCAGTCCCCCTCCTGATAATCCTGATGAACAAATGAAAGACACAGTGAACAAAACAGATCAAGTAGACTGCAGCGACCTTCCAGAACACAAGGGACTTGACAGGGAAGAGTCCATGGAGGTGGAGGCCCCAGCCGCTCCCAACAGCGGCAATGGGACGTCTAGCGACACCACCAGTAACACCACCCCAAGCTGCGAGAACAGCTCCTCCACAGGTACCTCAGCGATCACAACCTCTCTACCTCAACTTGGGGACCTGACGACGCTGGGCAATTTCTCCGTGATCAACAGTAACGTCATCATTGAGAACCTCCAGAGCACCAAGGTGGCGGTGGCCCAGTTCTCCCAGGAAGCGAGGTGCAGTGGGGCCTCCGGAGGCAAGCTGGCTGTTCCAGCCCTCATGGAGCAGCTCTTAGCGCTGCAGCAGCAACAAATCCACCAACTGCAACTGATTGAACAGATTCGGCACCAAATATTACTGTTGGCTTCTCAGAACACAGACTTGCCAACATCTTCTAGTTCTTCTCAAGGTACTTTACGAACATCTGCCAACCCCTTGTCCACGCTAAGTTCCCATTTATCTCAGCAGCTGGCGGCAGCAGCTGGATTAGCACAGAGCCTCGCTAGCCAATCTGCCAGCATTAGTGGTGTGAAACAGCTACCCCCAATCCAGCTACCTCAGAGCAGTTCTGGCAACACCATCATTCCATCCAGCAGTGGCACTTCTCCCAATATGAATATATTGGCGGCAGCAGTTACCACCCCGTCCTCAGAAAAAGTGGCTTCGAGTGCTGGCGCAAACCATGTCAGCAACCCAGCAGTCTCAGCATCGTCCTCACCAGCTTTTGCAATAAGCAGTTTATTAAGTCCTGCATCTAATCCACTTCTACCTCAGCCAACCCCTGCTAACGCCGTTTTTCCCAGCCCTTTGCCCAACATTGGAACAACTGCAGAGGATTTAAACTCCTTGTCTGCCTTGGCCCAGCAGAGAAAAAGCAAGCCACCAAATGTCACTGCCTTCGAAGCGAAAAGTACTTCAGATGAGGCATTCTTCAAACACAAGTGTAGGTTCTGCGCGAAGGTCTTCGGGAGCGACAGTGCCTTGCAGATCCACTTGCGCTCCCATACCGGAGAGAGGCCGTTCAAGTGCAACATCTGTGGAAACCGGTTCTCCACCAAGGGGAACTTGAAAGTCCACTTTCAGCGCCACAAAGAGAAGTATCCTCACATCCAGATGAATCCCTATCCTGTGCCCGAGCACTTGGACAACATCCCCACTAGTACTGGCATCCCCTATGGCATGTCCATCCCTCCAGAGAAGCCAGTCACCAGCTGGCTAGATACCAAGCCGGTCCTGCCCACACTGACCACTTCCGTTGGCCTTCCGTTACCCCCAACCCTCCCAAGCCTCACACCCTTCATTAAGACTGAAGAGCCAGCCCCCATCCCCATCAGCCATTCTGCCGCCAGCCCCCCCAGCTCCATCAAAAGTGACTCTGGGGCTCCCGATCCAACCACAAGAAACCTAGGTGGGCTCCCGGAGGAAGCAGAGGTGTCCACTCTGCCACCCTCCAGTGACAAAAGCGAAGAGAGTAGTGTGGCCACCAACTCAGTTCCAGCAGCAAACAACAGCACCCTGAGCTCCCCAGTGGCTGACTGTGGCCCAGGAGGTGCCACCACCTTCACCAACCCTTTGTTGCCGCTCATGTCTGAGCAGTTCAAGGCCAAGTTTCCTTTTGGGGGACTCTTGGACTCAGCCCAGGCATCAGAGACATCCAAGCTGCAACAACTGGTAGAAAACATTGACAAAAAGGCCACTGACCCCAATGAGTGTATCATCTGCCACCGGGTCCTGAGCTGTCAGAGCGCCTTGAAAATGCACTACCGGACACACACTGGGGAGAGACCCTTTAAGTGCAAAATCTGTGGCCGGGCTTTCACCACAAAAGGGAATCTTAAAACCCACTACAGTGTCCACCGGGCCATGCCCCCACTCAGAGTCCAACATTCCTGTCCCATTTGCCAGAAGAAGTTCACAAATGCTGTGGTCCTGCAGCAACACATCCGAATGCACATGGGAGGCCAGATCCCCAACACCCCTGTCCCTGACAGCTACCCGGAGTCCATGGAGTCTGACACAGGCTCCTTCGATGAGAAAAATTTTGATGACCTAGACAACTTCTCTGATGAAAACATGGAAGACTGTCCTGAAGGCAGCATCCCAGATACACCCAAGTCAGCAGATGCTTCCCAAGACAGCTTGTCTTCTTCACCTTTGCCCCTCGAGATGTCGAGCATTGCTGCTTTGGAAAATCAGATGAAGATGATCAATGCTGGCCTGGCAGAGCAGCTTCAAGCCAGCCTGAAGTCCGTGGAGAATGGGTCCATTGAGGGGGATGTGCTGACAAACGATTCGTCCTCAGTGGGTGGTGACATGGAAAGCCAAAGTGCCGGCAGCCCGGCCATCTCAGAGTCTACCTCTTCCATGCAGGCTCTGTCCCCATCCAATAGCACCCAGGAATTCCACAAGTCACCCAGCATGGAGGAGAAGCCACCGAGAGCGGGACCAAGTGAGTTTGCCAATGGTTTGTCTCCCACCCCAGTGAATGGGGGAGCTTTGGATTTGACATCTAGTCATGCAGAGAAAATCATCAAGGAAGATTCTTTGGGAATCCTCTTCCCTTTCAGAGACCGGGGTAAATTTAAAAACACTGCTTGCGACATTTGTGGCAAAACCTTTGCTTGTCAGAGTGCCTTGGACATTCACTATAGAAGTCATACCAAAGAGAGACCATTTATTTGCACAGTTTGCAATCGTGGCTTTTCCACAAAGGGTAATTTGAAACAGCACATGTTGACACATCAGATGCGAGATCTACCATCACAGCTCTTTGAGCCCAGTTCCAACCTTGGCCCCAATCAGAACTCGGCGGTGATTCCCGCCAACTCCTTGTCGTCTCTCATCAAAACAGAGGTCAATGGCTTTGTGCATGTTTCTCCTCAGGACAGTAAGGACACCCCCACCAGTCACATCCCTCCTGGGCCTCTGTCATCCTCTGCCACATCCCCAGTTCTGCTCCCAGCTCTGCCCCGGAGAACTCCCAAACAGCACTATTGCAACACGTGTGGAAAAACCTTCTCCTCATCGAGTGCCCTTCAGATCCACGAGAGAACTCACACTGGAGAGAAGCCCTTTGCTTGCACTATTTGTGGAAGAGCGTTCACAACAAAAGGCAATCTTAAGGTACCCATCCATCTGCACCTCACCCGCCCCATCAGTCCCTTCCATTGCTAATGATTGGCTGAAGGGCACACTTCTGGAGTCATCGGCTCACATACTCAGGGACAGGGGTCTCCAAAGGGCACCACTGCACGTGGCTGACCTGGGAGAAATGAGGTTACTCACGAAGGTCAGGATCGTGGAAGGCGGGGGAGGGCTGCCTGCAGCTGGCTGCACGTCATAGTGCCTTGAGTGATTTGGTACCTAAGTGAAGCAGCGGCCTCTCTCTGTTGTCTCGCTAAGTGCACCAAATGAATTGCTTTACCTACTGAATAAGACAGCCTGGCATTACCATGGGGTATTGATTAAAGACTTCCACGTGGCCTGTGTGCTGCCCATATCACTTAATAATTACAGTTCTCCTTGGCGTACACAGCAATTTTTCATAACTATGCAGTCCAGCATGGTTTGTTTTTCTAGAAACAATAACGTCACTGCTGTGCTAATGGGTATTATGATAATTGATTATACAACATTTCCTACTGATATGTGTTGGAAATAAAGCAAATATGCTTACGTTCTAGAGCAATGGTTGAGCGCTCTTACTATGTACATTTTTCTGTTGACAGAGTATTTCTCTTGAGATTGCTGCCAGTAATGTGAGATGAATAATTACTTTCTGGCTTTTCTCTCTATACGCAGGCCCTCCAATGGGCAATCAGCAAAGGGTACTTTCTTCCCATCTGCAGAGGACATTTATAGGGTAAAGGGTGTCAGATACAATACTTACCATTGCAATGAGAGTGGACATAACAATTCTAACCCTGAAAGGAGCTATCTGCGACTGACTGGCTTGCTTGAGGCCATTATAAGCTAAATACGGGTAATAAAAAAAGAGTAAGTAAGGCATCTTTGCCTGGGACGAGGAGAGACGGCCCAGGGCTGCAAAGAACAAACAGGTTATTACTAGTCCACGGGAGTGGATGGTTCCCCTTACCTTTTCCCCTGTTTGTCACATAATAAGAATAGACATTTGGGCCACTTGCTTTGTGGAGTGTTAGGATATGAGTTGAGACAGATTTAACTATTAAGCTCCTGTCTTGTTTGTTCCCTCTCTTTCTTTTATCCTCTCTCCCCCCACCCCACTCTGATCTCAGGTACACATGGGCACCCACATGTGGAATAGCACCCCTGCACGCCGGGGCCGCCGGCTCTCTGTGGATGGTCCCATGACATTTCTAGGAGGCAATCCTGTCAAGTTTCCAGAAATGTTCCAGAAGGATTTGGCGGCAAGGTCAGGAAGCGGAGATCCTTCCAGTTTCTGGAATCAGTATGCAGCAGCACTCTCCAATGGGCTAGCAATGAAGGCCAACGAGATCTCTGTCATTCAGAATGGTGGCATCCCTCCAATTCCTGGAAGCCTAGGCAGCGGGAGCAGCTCACCTATTAGTGGGCTGACGGGAAATCTGGAGAAGCTCCAGAACTCAGAGCCCAGTGCTCCTCTGGCTGGCCTAGAGAAAATGGCAAGCAGTGAGAACGGAACCAACTTCCGCTTCACCCGCTTCGTGGAGGACAGCAAAGAGATCGTGACAAGTTAGAGCAGCCACACACTTGAGACATAGCATTCGTGTTCAGAATGCACCTACGTTGCCTCCTGCTCCTGTCCTGTCCCCTACCTTCTCATCCCCCCGGTCTATGAACTCCAACGTTATGAAGACATTCTTTTGTACTTTGTTCAACTTCTAGAGTTCTAAGAAAGCTTATTTATTAGTGATATAACCTTGCTTTGCAAACAGAATGCAAGCGTTAACTTTGGTCTTCTGTATTTTGGACTAAATACTAATTGACTAGAGTGCTGTAAACTTGCTGTAACATTTATGGCAATTGCAAGTTGCCCTGCTAGGCGGTCTTAATCTGGCATTAACTTATTTTCTATATCCAGTTTAATATGAACCTGGTGTTGATGCAATGCCTCCGTGATGCATTAGATCTCTAATAAAGTCTGTATATAAATGTACACTTTGATCCTGCTGGAAAATTTTATCAGCAAACACATTGTCTAATCTTTCAAAACAGACTTAAGGAAAGGACTGAAAGTACAGACTGAACAGTGTGGTTCTTTGAAAGGTTTGGGTTTTTGTTTTTGTTTTTCATTTTTATTCTAAAATTCAACCTGCTTTTTTGTTTTGTAGATTTAACCATTTCCGTTTTGAACTGCTATTTGTATTGTGCTTTTTACTTGAGTCGTCCTCAATGTTAATAAGTTTCTGTACAGTAATAAGCACGCAGAATTCTTTAGAGGAAAAAAAAAACAAGTGTTGTTTTGGTAGTTGAAACTGAGACGTAACATTTTGCCTTGTAGGTATATTCACAATAGAAAATGTGTGCTGGAATTTCACAATGCTGCTAAGTATAGCATCTTGAACAACCTTCAGTGGAGAAAATGTAGATGCTCTTGTATATACAATAAGAAATATCACTTTCATTAAAATGTACATACGTTCCTTACAAGAGCAGATGCTTCTTCTTGATCAAGAGAGCAGGTATAGTGTTTGTTTATTTTGTATTAGGTATGGAAGAAAAAAAAATTGGACTGTTACATGCACTTTCTTGGAAAGTTGAAAGGGGGGGTCCAATTTCTTTAACATTTAATACTTACTAACAACAGAGATACTGTAATTTTACTCAAGTAATCAAATACATTTTTTTTGCAACAGATAAAACAACATACTGTGTCTGTGTTTTTAGAGTGCATTTCTATTTAGTCAGGCCCCTAAATGTATTTTAACATTTCCCCAGGCACCAGTAAATTGTATATGTTAGCGAGTATCTCTCTCTAAATAAGAGATTGTAAAAGGTGTAACAGAAACGAGTTTGCATGGGCCTATGTTTCCTTTCATTTCGAAATGTGGAGGCCTTAGGTATTTTCCCAATATCCATTACTTGTTTGGGAATGTTACTCTACGGGCCCTTAACCGCCCCTCCCCCAGAGAAAAAAAATAAAAAGTTGTCATTGGAGATCTCATCCTGACAGGTAAGTTTCCTTAAGCAGGATATTTGGATTTAGATTTCAGCTTTAACTATTCTGGTTTCATTTCACTGGATTCAGTGGCTTTTTTTTTTTTTTTTTTTTTTTTTTTTTTTTTTTTTTTTTTTTTTTTTTTTTTTTTTTTTTTTTTTTTTTTTTTTTTTTTTTTTTTTTTTTTTGGTGGCTGAGAGCCTCATTGCTGGAGAATTCCCGGTGCAGCAGGGTTATATAATCTGACTCAGAAACTGGGCCTCAACCCAGCGAGGTCAACATGTTCTTTATTTAATTAGTCTTTTAGGCATTTAAAAGCACACGCATATTTAAAAGAAAAGGTCTATTATAAAGGAGATGTAAAGTCAACCTGAATACTTTATCATCAAAATTCCGTTTGCTGTTGCTTCTTCTCTCCCTTTCTTCTAGGGGGAAATAGGTTTTGTGCACGATTTGGGGGTGAGCAATAGGCCGGGGTAGAAGTTGAGTCTGCAAGGATTTGTTGACTGTTTACAAGGGGATGGCGAACTGTGGCCTTAGCCGGTGGCTGCCAGCGCCCAGGTAAGGGTGAATTAACTGAAAGCGTTGGGCCACCTTCCAGCGAAAGTTTCCACCAGGGCTAGGGCCACGCTGGGGCCACTCGGGCCTCGCCTCCAGGACCTCAGCCGCAAAAGTTGAAAGCCGCGGGGTCGCCAGGCCGGGACGCAGAGGGGTCGCCTGAAGCATCAGCTCAGCCTGCGGGCCAGGCCGGTGTCTCAGAAGGCAGGCTGAGCTTGCAGGCCTCTAGGCAGGAGTAGGGGTGGTCCCCCAAACCCAGAAGAAGGCGGGGGTGGCTTCCCAATGCAGATTCATCCCGACGTGTTAGCACCCGAAAATGTGAAGGGTGAGATTTCTCGAATTCGCTTTTCGGGTCCCGTTCTCGTCGCCCCAAAAATGACCCCTTTTTCCCAAGTGTGGACAAGGAGAGAAGGCCGGAATTCCGGCCCGAAGCTCTGGTTCTACACGAGCCAAATAGGGTGGTTTTCGTTGCGCGGGTGGTTTCTGTCACCTTCCCAGGGCGGGGAGTGGCGACTAGGGGGACCCGGGTGGTGTCCGGGGCTGCGCGCTCCGAGGGCCCAGGCGCTGCTCCTGCGCCCCGGAACGAAGCCTGGGGACGTCCCGGCGAGCGCGGGCAGGGCCACTGCGAGGGGCGGGCTGCGGCAGCGGCCTGCACACCCTGCTGTCCCCACAGCGCGCGCCAGCAGCTGGCCGCGGTGGCCGCAGCCGGGTCCCCGCCCCCGTCCCCGGGCTCCCGCGCGCACGCCGGGTGGGGCGCAGGGTCAGGCCGGTGGGGCGCACCGGGGCTGCGAATCCGTTTCCGCTCGGCGGGTGGCGGGCGGTGGGGGAGCCGGAGGCTGGGCGCTTTTTTCTTTTCCCTCTGTAGCGTTTTCGGAAAGTGTGTTAAAGCGAGCAAACGTAGCTTTTCGTTTAGACAAATTTTCGAAGGCAACCGAATCCCTTAGGGAAAGGTGGTGGTTTCTGTCCCCTCCCTCTTCTATCCCTGCCTATCTATATATCGATTGACTATCTTTCTAATCTATTGACCATTACCTGCTCATTCCCCTTTCCATCGGTTTCCAAAATAGGAAAGTGCCCTCGGCCCTCCTTCTCCTCTCTGTGATGAATACACTCGGCCGTGGGCTCAGTCCAGCAGAGGAGAAACGGATTTAAGCGTCTAAAGCTGCGGGCTCCGTTTAAGGCGGTGATGGGAGCGCACCTCCCCCACTCCGTCTCCCCTTCCTCGGCCACCGTGCCCTGCTCCGTGGCTTTCTCATCTCCTCAAACTGGAGGTGCATCGTGGTCGCTTTGGAATTGTACAGAGAATCAAATTTGCTAAACGAAGAGTTGGTGCAAAGTGGAATAACAACTAAGTTCACAAAAATTTTAGCTAAAAATATTCACTTCGGTGACATTTTCTGCAGTTTTTTTTTTCTTAATGTGAATTGTAATACTACAGAAAAATGCAGTAGTTTCTATCAGCCCAAATTCACAAACCTGAGTAACTTCTCTGGATTTATTTCTTTTCTGGTCTTTTCTTTTTTGTTTTGTCTGTTTGCTTGTTGCTTTGCTCTTCCTCTGGCCTCTGCCACCGCTGTCATTTTTCTTGTCTTTCTGACTTTCCTTCTCTCTAGTCCTTTATTCCCTACCCCCTCCCATCTCAACTGCTCCCCCCACTCCCCAGCATGGGTTTCCCTTTCTGGAAAATATTCTTAGGGAGCAATTTGGTGACTGGCAGGGACCCAGGGAGAAAACAAAAGGACTACAAATGAGACCCAAGCTGCCCAGAGACCTGGGCGGGAGGCCTATAGGTAAGTGTGGGAGCATCTTTGCAGATCCACTGGAGATAACTAAAGCCAAGTGGGCTTTGAGCTTTTACATCCAGTCTCCACAGGCCAGGTTCATTTTTACAGCTTTTGGGGAGATAGAGGCTGGGGTGAAGGCAAACTTTTTAAATTATTAATAAAAAGGGGAGGGCATTCAAACAGAAAATCCTAAATGATTTGCAGTTGACATAAATCTCTAGCAGTAGAGTATTTGCTTATTGTTTTTGGCGTGTTGCGCATGTCAAGAATGAAAGAACTTTAAAAAGAAAAAAGGGGGGAAAAGCTCCCAGTCTGTTAAAACTTAGCAGTCCTGTTAGAAAAATAAAGCCATGGGTTCTTTACTGGGAGTTGCACACTCCACCGCAAATGAAACAAATGTCGGGGAGGCTGACAAAGTGGGAAAAAAAGTAAAGTGAATTTCAAAGGGCTCCATGGCAGAGTACAATCTGAGATTCACAGAGAAGTGGAGAGGGATAAGACAGGAATTAGGTCATCTCATCCAGACCCCAGGAAATATGTTTAGATCAAAGCCATTCTGTTAGAATAAACAAAACAGAACCCACTGGGCCCTACCAATATTTTCATCTCAGTACTAAAAGCTGCTAATCTAACCAGCTCTATTTGATGAAAGGGGGTAAAAATTACAACTGTAAAAGTGACTGAGTTTAAAAAAAAAAAGTCCTCTCAACTGTAATAGGATGATAAAGATTTAGACTTGAGCTAAAAAGTAACAAGATCCAGGCCCAAATCAACACAAACTTCCTGGAATTTTAGCACTAAGTAAATTATCTAATCCTAACCCATTGTCCCCTCCCTGCCACCCCCCACCCATGCGACTGAGTAAGCCAGATGATTTACATAAAAAAAAAAAAATTGTTAAATTTTAACTGCAGTCTGAGAACGTTGCAGGAGGTTGGCTTTTGGGTTCACTTATTCTACATTCCTTAAGGATCTATCTGTTTTCTGTTTGCTCAATAACACCACTCCCCCCCCACCCCCCCAAGGTGGTAGTTGGGGTAGCTGCTGGCCTTACTGTGGGGATGCTCATTTAAGCCCAGTCTTAAAGTATGGTCTCTCTCTCCACTGTCAAGGGAGATTGACAGAGGCCGGAGATTATGTCACAAGAGCCTGGCTCTGAATCCACACACTTCAGCAGCGGCTGGTATTTTAGCAGCTAAGCCCAAGTCCTGTGTAAAGCTTTCTTTCACCACAGAGTTGATGGCCTTAAACCAACTACCAGGAAACATTCGATAGATACAAACACCCAGAAAAGGGACAGGAAATCCCAGAGAAGGAAATTCACCCAGGCTAAATCCAGGGTTGTAGTTCCTTGCTGAGTCTGGTTTCCTCTTAACTGTTTAAACATATGATTTGGCTTCTCCTGTGTTTCTGTGTCCATCTGATCTCAAGTTGAACAAAGACTCGTGGACTGTATGTCAGCTTGGCTCTGGCCCCCTGGGAAGCCAGGATGACAAGATGGGGAATGTGAGGGGCCTTTATAAACACCACGGGAAACAGGCCATCTTCTGTGCAGGGGGGGCTTTGGTGGCTCACCTCACAGAAGGCAATTCCAGGATCAAATTTTTCCCTATGTTTCGTGGATGGATTTGAAGACATGCAAGTTACAAAGTTGGAGGCTGCGTAGAAGTCAATCTTTCTTTGTTAGACCCAGAGCAGGACCTCATCCAGCCTCTCTCTGAACACAGCTAAATCCTGACATAGTCTTTTGGCACCCAGACACCAAGAGTCCAGGAGTTATATATTTTAATCATAGCTACATTCAGTATGAGGCCCAGCAGTCACCTGTCAACTTTCATGAATTTGTAAGTGTGGCAGCCCCTACTCATGAGGCAAAGGGTAGGAAGTGGGTGGTCGATCTTCAAATTGCTTCTGTATCCTGAATTCAGAACTGTTCCACATGTCTCATACTACCTGTGACTCATAACAATCCATTTGACAGATGCCAAAACTGAGATCCAGAGAGCAGAAGAGCAATGCCTGGAGACCAGGAAATCTAGAGCTGTCACTAGCTTGATAGCCGGCTTTGGGCACTTGGGGGTCATAATCTGATTGTTGGTGCAGTTTCCCCATCTGTGCTGAAGAGGTAACACCTCCATCAATGATTCCTGGCAGCTTCTTTTAGATTTTGGCCACTTTCACAATCTTCCCATTATTAGAGCACCTCCTATATACTACCACTTATTTAATAATTTAATTTAAGTGGACTCTGTTTCTAAAGTTTAAGTCTATTTATTCTAGAAAGAATGGGAAACTCTGGATTCAGTTCTCTCTGACAGTCTTATCATGTGCAGGAGAAATCTTTACATTGTATCTCACATGGATGACATGCCCCAAATCAAAACAGCATGAACGCATTGAGCTGTGACACTCAACTACATCCTTTCTTAGTTCTCTTCTGACCAACTGCCTCTTACATTGCCCACGTGTGAGGTCTCTGGGTCTTAAAGAGTTTTATTGAAGCCCTCTCCCTGCTCCTTACCTGTCAACACACACCTTTGAACTGGCCTGGAGTTTTTCAGACTGGATTGTGACTCATTAGAGCATTATGAGGTCAACATAGTAGATCATTGCCAGTATTATGCTTTAGTGTAATAGAATAGACAAAGTCAGAGTGTATCAAAGGTAATCAAGGTCAGTCATGTCTTGTTAAGCTTTTGTTTCGATTGTGTACGTATGCATTCATGATTATGATGATAAATGTGTTTCTTAGCCTGAGTTGCCATTGACAAAAGCCCTGAAAAAAGTATGATTTCCTTCTGTTTCCCAGCAGAAACACAGAGTTAGAGACTTTAGTGAGAGGGCTCACAGCCAGAATTGGGGGTGAATAGAGCAATAATGAAGGCACAGGTAAATGGCACAGGTCCCCCAGTTCTCTTTGCGGTCACATATCTGTTCTGTAGTTCTGTAGTGGTTGCTTCTGCAGGAGAAGAGAGATCAGCAGCTGGGCTCCTGGTGCCAGTTCGTGTGTGTTCTCTTTCCTGGGCTGCTTCCGCATGGAGGATTTTAATAGCGTTTTGTCGTCTAGGGAATTTCTCCTTAAACACACACTAATGCAAAAGAGGAAACAAAAACTGTGAATGGGAAAGCTTAATTACTGCAGCATGCTGCACTGTGTCTTTAGGATCTCTTCCCCATTGGTAACTGGACCCAGTTCTTGGGTAACAATGATGATATCCTTCCCAATCCTGCCATTTATAAGCATCTATCATCCCTATACTCAATGTCAGGTTTACATAGCCTATTATAAAAGTCTTAAGAAATCATTCCTGGAGAGTCCCATTAGAAACACCATTCAGGGACAGGAGGTGTTAGCTCAGTGGTACAGAGCTTACCTAGCATGCACAAGGCCTTGGGTTTGATCCCAGTATTATAAAAGAAAGAAAAATGGCTTAGAAAGGAGGCTGTCTAAAGACTTTAGCAAAACTAACATTCGAAAACATACACATATTTTCCTAAAAATCCCAACTGTGCTCAGCAATGAACTTACCTGTATATAAAGAAGAACTAGAATTTGACTTATTGAGATTTTCCTTCTTAGTCTGGCTGTAGAAGTGACATGCCCACATTTATGAGTTTCTCATCCTAATTCTCAATTCAATATTTCTTATTCAAATTACAATCAAAAGAGTTACTGTGACAATTCTCTTTAATCCACACCCTTCGCTGGGTAACTTGCCGAGCCTTCCCATCATGGACGGGTGACCTTCCCCTGCCCTGTGGGTTGGACCAAGGGATTTGCTGTGGCCAGAAGCATAAAGTAGATGCCATGTGCACCAGTTCCGAAGCTAGGCCTCCAGATACCTGCGCATTTTTACTGTGCTCTCATGCCTCAGCTGCCACCATGAGAAGCACCTGCCAGCTGGCCTCCCTCAGGAAAAGAACGACAGCTCCTGGGAGAAGAGCTGTCCCCACCTGGGTCAACCAGCCCCCACCACCCTGCATGAACCTAGCCTTGCAGAGCCTACCCCAGCTCTGCAGTTATCACTGATGGTTGTTTCAACCATCAAGCTTCCATGTGGCTTCTTAGCATCCCTGGGGCTAAGTAACCTCATTTTGACAAGATGTATTTAAAAACTTACAAGACATCAAGCATTGTTCCAGACACTTTACTTGAATTAACTCATTTAATCCCTGTAATAACAACCACATGACATTGATATCATTAAACCCACTTGATGGATAAGTAAACTAAGGCACAGAGAATTTAAATTAAAAGTCTAATGTCACACACCTGATAAGCAACAAGAATTTGAAGCCAGATTATCTGGCTCCAGAGTGCACACAGTTCTTAATGACTATACTACCTTTTCACTCTGTCACAAAAACCTCCCAAGAAATCAACTATAAGCCCCAGGACCACAGAGATAAAGTCAGCTGGTCTCTGTATCTTCCCCATTCGAATTCTAATCTTCCCTCTCCCTACTCTCTTGCTAGGTCTCCAGAGAAAAAAGCCTGAGGGACACAGGCAAGTGATCTTTTGTCTATACTCCCATCTGCCAGGAAAACCCTCCTGCTCTGAGTCCTTCATGCCCAAGTGCAGAGCAAATGGAAATAGCAGGGATCCACACTAATGCTGGATTCCTGCACTAATGCCGGTATCTTCCTTCAATGGAAAGGGATGCTTTATGCATGTGCCACTCATTATCTGCCCTACAAAGACTTTCTTTCTGCTCTGTGATCAAATTATTATCTCTTTTCCATAGAGGAAATGATCCACCAACCTAGAAGTGAGGGTTAATCCCCCTCTCTCTTTCCTCTCTTTTCCTTTTCCTTTTTTGCAGACTCCAAGTTATGAAAACTTCACCATGGGGGAGAAGTAGCATCTGAACTGTTGCTGGAAAGAAGCTGTTTGCAGGTGTGAGCAGCTGGTATATTTTTGTCTCTTTGTAAAGGCAATCAATACAATTCACATTTTCTTACCTGCACAAAGTTACATTTGAAAATTCCTGGAAAATCAAGGAAATGTTTAGAGAAGACTTGGAAATTTAGGACATCTGAGAGGGGCTTAGGTTTTTCTAGTGTGAATGTGCTATGGAGGAGGTGAGAGGGAATAAGAAGATGGACTGGATGCTCTTCCTTCATTTCTTGATGTCTGTTTTAGTCTGTCTTCTGTTGCTATCACAGAAAGCCTGAGGCTGGCATTCTATTGTGCAGCAGGTGGTGCTGGAAGGTGGTGCTAGGGATGGTCCTCAGGGTCACACACATGCTAGGTAAGCATTCTACCAGTGAGCCACACCCACAACCTCAGACTGTATATTTACCAAGGAAAGTTTAGGAAAGTGGAAGCAGAGGTGGATGCATACAGAAGACAGAAAGCATGAAAGATGAACTCATTTTACACCAACACCTTCTCTTGAGAATGAGTCCACTCCTGAGACAAAAGCATTTTCCTTCTAACTGAGCTCATCACACCTTTAAAACCTCATCTCTCAACACTGCCACCAAAACAATCAAATTTCAACCTGAGTTTTGTGGGAGATAAACTGTATTCAATCCATAGCCATGTCCACCCCTGATGGGCCAATGTAACAATTTCCCAGGGATGCTATAAAATGTATAACAGCAGACTGTATTGTCACCCAGCTTTGGGGACTGGAAGTCCTAATTTGAGTAGTTGGTAGAGCTGCACCCTCTCTCTAGCAGAGAACATGTTCCCAGCCTTTCTGCCATTGTTGGTATCCTTGGCACCGCTGGGCTTGCAGACTCAGCTCTTCAGTCTACGCCACCACCATCACATGTGACCTCCCTGAGCATCATCACGTCGCCTCTGTGTCTCTTCTTCTAAGGGTACCAGTTGTGTTGTCCACTCTGCAGACCTCATCTTAACCTGACATCTGTAGAGGCCTCATTTCCAAAGAAGTTCCCTGGGCAGGAGGAGGCTGCCTCAGTAGCCCAGGTGACACACATCGAGGACCTGCACGGAGCAGGAAGACAGGAAGCAGCACTGGAGGGTTCTGAGCAGATTCCACAGTCCAGGAAAACAGAGACTCTCAGAGCTCAGAAAGTGCCCAGAGCCCTTCAGCCCAGACTGCGTCTGACCCCTCACCCTGCTGACTGCTTCAGTTGGCTCATGCAGCCTGGTTAACGAATTTGGAAGTGTTTCAAACTTACAAAAAAGTTCCAATTTTCAGATTTTTTCCCCAATATCAGTTGATTAAGCATTTGCTCTTTCCCACATTTCAACAACAGGCTGGCACCATGGTGTGTCTGTCACCCTTCAAATCCACTCTTTATTTTTTGCAATCTCCACCCAAGCCATCTCCCCACCTACCTGTCTCTGGCTTCTGCAAGCATCTGACTTTCTGCAGGTAAGAAAAGGAGACTGAGAGAGAGGGTTCCTGCTTTAGTGAAAAGGGCAACTGTAGCTTAACTCAGCAAAAAGAGGTGGGGAGAAAGGTAGGCTGCAAAGAGCCAGAGATAGCCAAGAAGCAATTCATGGTATGAGGATATCTCAGGAGAAATTCAGCAGGAAGGGTTTAGATGGGACCCTGGGATTTCTGTAGAAGTTAGTCCTTGCTGGGGCATTAGAGAGGGAACAAACACGGTGACCTGAAGCTAGGCCTCAGTAGGGGAAAGGAAGTTCCATTGATCCTCGCACTCAAGCCCCTATGCTTTTTACAGTACTTGCATGTTTACTGTTTGCTTTAACCCTGCTCCAGGGCCAAGCAGATGGGAACAGATGAGGAAACTGGGAAACCAAGGTTTTTCCTCTGAAAAACAGAAAGGGATTGAGTTATCTAGGCAGAACCATGGTTTTTTTTTGTTTTTTTTTTTTCTTTTCTAATGCTAGGGATCAAAGCCCCAGCTACCCCAAAAATGGCTAGCCCATAATTTCTAATTAACCACTTACCCAGACTTTTCCTCCCTTTCCTCCCTTTCATTTTCCCTCTGCTTTTACCTCCTTCATCAAATGGTTGGCTTAAAAAAAAAAATGCTATGGTTTGAGTATGGCTTGTACCCGTCAAAAACTCCTTTTGAGGCATGCTCCCCAGTGTAATGGTGTTGAAAGGAGAGAAAGTCTTTGAGAGGTGTTTGAGCCATGTTGGTTCTGCCCTTATGAAGGGATTAATGTGGCTCTCTCCAGAATGGGTTAGGTATTCTGCTAGTGTTTGTTATAAAGCAAGTTCAACTTCCTCAACTTTCTTGTTTCCTTTCTCACTTGGTGAACTCTTTCTTTCCACCATGAGGTTCTCCCTTAAAGCTGAGCAGATCTAGGTACTTTTCCAACCTCCAGAATCATGAGCCAAAATAATCTCTTTCTTCTGTAAATAATCCAGTCTCAGGTATGCAGTCATAGCAACAGAAAAATGGACTGAGACAGTAAACTATTCAGCACTTCTCAGTAGAAGTGTCAATCAGTTTGGTAAGTGCCACGATTGACCTCTGGTGCTTAAGTGGTGCAGCCCACTGTATAAGCCTGCAGAGTGCAGAGAAGTGTTCTAGAAGCCCACACACAGGACACGGAAGTATAATCTCCAAAGGGGAAAGGGGCTCAGGAAAGCTGTCTCAGCACTGGGGATATGCTTGGCTTGCTGAGTAAAGTTCATTCATTCATTCTGCAATTGCTCAGTGAGTACCTACTCTGCACCAGACACTGGAAGGTAGGACTCATCAGTAACCTCAACCAAATAAATATCTGCCCTTAGTTTGCTTATACTCCCACAAACTGATTTGAGAGACTGGTTCAGGCAAGGTTCAAGTGCATACTTTTCTAAGAGCTGTTGTACTATCCAAGCAGAATATTACTGTAAGAACTTGATGACGATGACTGCTGTGGAGATTTTTATATTCTGCATTGTTAGGGCACGGAGAAGAGCCCCAGTGAGACAAGCAGACAAAAACACCAAAGGCCAAGCACTGAGCTAAGCAAGTGATTGCATTTTCTGGGGCTTTTGCTTGTGGAAGTCTGGAGGATCAGAAAGTCCTCCTGCTACAGAAACCCTAGATACAGTAACAACCTTGTCCACAAGAGCAGAGCCAATACGGTAGCACGTGGCACCATAAACCTGAGTAAAATAGCAACCACTTGATATTTATACATCATCCAACACTGAGTATTATTGTAGCAACACAAAACAGACTAATACACATATTTTGAAAAATATGAAATACTAGCAGAACATACCAAATGTTATGTTTAGCATCTTTAAAAAAAAAAGAGAAAGAAAGACCATTTTTTCTGTTCCCCATGAAGACCTCTTCCCAGGCAAGGTAGCCTGGAGGAAAAAGGTCACATCCTTAGCAGTGTGTCCTCACTCATAGTGTGGTGTAAATAGAGAACACCTGTGAGCTGGGGGCTTGACCATCACCAGAGGAGATGAGGTAGAGGTGAAGGTAAAAAAGTCAAGCTTTCTTTCACCATCAGCCCCACTGCATCCTGCTTTAACATCCATTCATAATATCCATGCCAAGAGAATTTGGACTTTTTCTAGATTCTTTAACAGAACGTAACACTTTTGGAGAAAACGTTGTGTTGATTCTTGAATTAGTGATGGCTGCTAGAAAGAATGGCATATCAGCTTCAAAGGACAAAGAGATAAAGTTGGGAGCCATGGTCAGTTGAAAGAAACATTTGAATAGTGAGAGCTATAGAATAAACACAAGGTTCATGTATCAACATGGTCTTTTTTTTTTTTTTTTTTCTGAACACAGGGAAGAGAAGTAAAACCTGCCCTCTCGGGCAAGTCTAATTAGCAAAAGCTGTTGTATAAAAAAGTGAAAATCCCCAGGTTAATGAGAGGGAAAATAAAGCCAGAGATATTTTAGAGTAGAGTCTATAGATACCATCATTAATTCAAAGCGATGTGCAAAGCATCATGGGACAGAGGAACAGAGAACATGAATAAGACTCAGAATTATTAAAGGTTAATCATAAAAGTCTTTGTTCCATACTGTCTGTATTTCTTTAACTGTTGCACACTGCTGTGTTCTGGATATGGTTTGAGTGTGTCCCTCACAGCTTCCCGTGTTAAGAGACGCTGAATCTTTAAGAGGTGAGGCCTAGTGGAAGATGATTAGACCTTAGAGCCACTGCCTCAGAAGGGATTAATGTAGTCCTGGAAGGACTGGGCTCATTCTCCCAGGTTGTCACAAAATGAGGCCACTCCGCATATTTGATCCGTTCTGCTCATGGTGTTTTCTTTTCTGCTTCTCTATCATGTCTTTACACAGCCAGGAGGACTCTTGTCAGATGTCAGTGCCATGCTGTCCGGATTTTCCAGACATGTAATCCTGAGCCAAGCATACTTTTTGCTATTTATACATCATCCAGCATTGAGTATTATTGTAGCAACACAAAACAGACTAATACACATATTTTGAAAAATATGAAATACTAGCAGAACATACCAAATGTTATGTTTAGCATCTTTAAAAAAAAAGAGAGAAAGAAAGACCATTTTTTCTTTTTAAAAATCTGAAGGTAAAGTTAGTTTCAGTGTCTATTGCCCAGTCAATGAGTCTTTGTAAACCCAAGTTCAAGGATGCAGTTCACCCCGAGGAAGCTAAATATAGGCATAACCTAGAACAGAGTTTACTCAGCTTATTGATGGTGGCTCCCTATCTCAGAGAAAACTGACAATATAATCAATATGTTGTTGCTCTCTTATCCCTAAAAGTCATACTGTTTTAACGTTCTCTATCTAAACTTTATTATAATGTGTAATGCATTGGTTTAAATCAGCGATTCTCAAACTTTCACTTGTATTCAAACCCCTTGTGTTGTTGTTGAAATGCAGATTCTGATCCAGCATCAGGGCAGGTGTCTGAGATACTGCATTTCTCACAAGCTCCCAGAGACAGTGCTGCAACTGCTTTGTGTCTCGCCTTCTGAGGTGCAGTTCTCCGAATCATTTCACTCACCACCTCTGTCCCCACAACTCCTGCAGTTTTGGGAGAAAGCCAAGACCCTGGAACTGTGCCTCTCAAAATTTCCAATGCATCCAAATCACCTTGAAGACTTGTTTTATAATGAAAATTCCAAGGCCTTGACCTGGAAGATTCTGGCTCACCACTGCCATTTCTCTGCATGCCTAAACCTAAGCCTGGCTGTAGGACAGCTGTGCCACCAGGTCCTGCCAGTTCCCCAGCCTGGCCTCCAGCCACACCCCTTTGCTTGCAAAAAGCCTGCTCTGATGGCCTTCTTCTTTTTGAATGTGCTGTGCTAGTTCTCTTTGTCTAGCTCTTTGGTCTGCTCAGATGTCTCTTCCTCAGAAGGGTTTTCCCTAACCACACAGTCTAAAGTGGTGCTTTCTGCCACAGTCACCGTCACTGTGCTTTCTCGTCTTCCCAGTTCCTTTTACACTCTGGAAGTATCTTGCCGCTGCATTTGCTTATTGGCTCACTGTCCATCTTCTATGGCAGCAGGGACTCTACCTGCCTTGTTTACCACCCTGAATTCCTAGTACCTAGCACGGTGGCAGAGAAATGAATGAATGAGTGGCTGAATGAATATGCCCAGGTGGAGAAAAAAGGTGTAAACACTGTCATGAATTTAAGAGTCTGGAATGAAGCAGTGGTGAGCATCTCATGAACAAAAGGACCCTAAGAAAGGATCCTTCAGGATTTGGAAGAAAATTAAATTAGGAATAGGGGACATAGAACACAAAATTCATTGTCCTTCCTCTGTGTTTCATTTTAAAATTATAAAAATACATGTTCCTGGTAGACAATCTAGGAAAACAGAAAAATTTAAGTAAGAATGTATATACCACTTTATCTGACCACCCAAAGGTAACCATGGTTTTCATTTGTGTGTTTTTCCTTTTAAATTATTGTAAATTTTTCAAATATGTGTTCTTTATAACGCACACATACACATATACATGGCATATATACTTTTATGTTCTGCTCTTTTATTATTTCATGTTATAAGGTGAGCATACTCTTGTATCTATAAAGTGTCTTTAAAACATTTTTAATGGTTGCTTAATACTCCATTACATGATGGAAATGCATTATATATTTTACTTTCTTTAAAGTGCAATAGAAATGACTAAAGCATGACTTTTCTTCTTGACAAGAATAGTGATTGTCAACCAAGTTGATTTTGCCCCTCAGGAGATATTTGGCTGGGGCCAGAGTTATTTTGGGTTGTCACAGCTGGGAGAGGGCATTGGCATATTGTAGGTAGAGGCCAGGGATGCTGCCAAGTTTCCCACAACACACAGGAGAGGCCCAGCAACAAAGAATTGCCTGGCCCAAATGTCAATAGTGCTGAGGTTGAGAAACTTGCTATCCAGGCCAGTGGCAGGGTTAATATTCAACAACCACTTATAATTCAAATTTTCATTCTGCCATTAAAGTACAGACTTTGCCCTCAGATTCTGCCTTAGAATAATGTCTCAGTTAGTTAGAACTTTAGTTACCAGGGTCTAGAACAACTGGTATTTTATTTTCATAGTTCTTATTTTACTAGAAATTTTTAAAAAATAATAATAAAAAATGAAAGTTGAGTTTGCATTTTTATATTTATTTACTTACTTATTTTGTAGGGCTGGTGCCCAAACCCAGGGCCTCTTGGTACTAGCCAGGCTCTTTACTGCTGAGCCACATAGCCACCCCAAGGTTGTATTTTAAAAATGAGGCTCCAGAGATGAACATAATGGCTCTGGAGTTCATCCACATTTGGGGCCATAATTTCCTACATTCAAACATCAAGACACAGAGAGCTTGGGGAAAGAGTCCTAAGCCATTACTTGAACTCAATAGAAAACACTTCTGTAAGGCAGAGAACTAATTCAGTCATTTTAGAATGAGACATCATAAATTTTTTTTAAAAGGGAGTTTTGGTGAGTACCTGGTTAAATTCAGGTATTAAGAATTCTATTCCCTGGAACTTTGTTGAATGGAACTTTTACTCTTTTATGACTTTTGCAATATGTAAATTTGCTGGGGGAATTCCACGTTTAGTAAATGCAGTCAGTGAAATCACCTCCCTTCTGTTGAGAAATGTGAACATTCCTTTTATCCTAGATTTAGATCTTTGAGACTTTACCTGACCTTTGCGTGGAGACAACTGGTGCAGAACAATTTGTTAGGATCCACCTCCATAGGGAATCCAAATACAATTGGTTTGTTCTAGAACAAAGAGAACAATTACTATTCCTTTTCTTTTACCCAGATTCTTTCTGGGGTTGATTGTGGATAGAAAGGAGTTTAACTTGGAAATGTTTGGAATTGTGTTTCAGGTATTTAAAAGAATAAACAAAAGTCCTTCCCAAGGAGGTGTTAGATAAAATTTATTAAACTCAACAAAATCGAGAATCATTTTCTGAGCTATAAAAATGGTGATGCAATTCTTGTTAACACAGGATCAGAACTGAGAGCTGGTGAGTGTGGGCTGAGGTCAGTGATTTGCACCTTGAGATCTATGTGTGCCTCTGAGGGTTGCATTTGTTGATAACTATGCCTTCTGCACTATTTTAGGTGACTGATCTCTGAGGCCTCAGACCTGTAATGAGAGGTTGTTGGAGTCTCTTTGCTGTCTGGTCATCTTCTGAGAGAAAGTCATCTTTCCTTCTCATCTCCTCTCCCCAGCATTGGATGAAGACAAGAAGCATCTCCTGGCTCTAATCAGATACATCGGCTAATGGCACAGACTGCATCATTTGGGAGACCTACAAAAATAATGTGGGGTCACAGAAGAAAGAGCCATGGGAATGGAAGACAATTTAAAATAAGTAATCATGGGCTGAAAGAGAATATGCTGGCTATAAAATAAGTGCAGGAATAAAAGAAATGGGAAGTCAATTCTTAGGGCTCTCTCTCTTTTGGGTGATATGCAGTCTCTCTCCCTTTTTTTTTTTTTTCTTCTTTCAGTTGGCAACCTTTGGTTTCTAAATATGCATTTTCTTTGTAATTTTTCCACTAAAATACTTATTTAACTGCAGAGTATGATATAGCCAATGTTTTCAAGATTTGTAAGGCTGGAGAAAGGCAAACGCATTGCTCACTGGAAAGATACAGTATATACATCTGCAGACACAAATGTACCCAAATATGTGGATAGCAGCATGGAACGTAAGCCCTCCCAATACACACACATGCGCACACACACACACACACACACACACGCCTTGAGACTTCTATAAACTTAGGCAATTTACCAAATGGGATTTGCTCATATTCAATTGAATCAAACAGTTTGGACCAGAGTCTTTCCCAATGCAGAATCCCTCCAAATAGCGACTCCACCTCAATAAATCCAGACTACATTATTACTTCAACTTAGTCTCTAATTCAGCACATACTTAGGCCACATCTACCTGCCAAGCAGATACCATGACAACATTCATGAATATGATATCGATTTTACCCTCAAGAATTAGGTCTAAGTGGAGCATATGATAATTTTACAAATAATTGTTGCATAAGCCATCAAGTACTGGTCAAAATGACTTTTGAATTCGAAATCAGACTGTCAGAAGTGGCATCTAATATTCCTTTCAAATACTTTCTATCAGTGCAACTGGACCTTCTAGTAGACCACACAGCCCACATCGTGGTGAACACTTTACCTACCTATGGTCATGTGATAGTCTTAGTTGAATTCTTTGTTAAAACAAGGGTAGTTTCCTAATAAGTGAAGTTGATAGCAATTTGATTGAAGGATTTTTAGCCCCAGAGTAATTTTCTTTGACACTGAAGGAGGCTATAGCTTAGAAAGTGTGAGTGAGTTAACCAAGATCATGCAGCTTGCAGATTTTTGCTTTCCTGCATTCTTCCCCCTCTGCTACGTTTCATTCATAATGTCATTCATACCTAGACGTCAAGTAAAACAGGAAGTGGCTGAGTTGGGTTTGGGTGCTTAAAGATACCTCTTGATCCAGGCAGGAAAGACAGATGATTGCACTGAGATAAACCATGTACAATCAATAGCTGAATTCTGCTTTATAATAGAGCTCAATAAACCTGGATTGCCATCTTCATCTTCATGACCATTGTTACTGTCATCCTTGTGTGTTTTGCTTTAAAGAAATCCAATCTATGAAAGCCTCTACTTCAAAAACTAGTAAATTCATTTCTCAGAAAGAGTCTTCACTTTACAAAGGCATCTTCTATCATATTCATTTAAATTTTTTCTACCCTCCAGAAAATTTATACAAATGGAATTCATTATGTAAAGGAAGATATATTTGCTCTCAATTTAACTACATATTTGCATATAACATAAGAAATGTTAATTAGATTTTCATTTGCACTGGTCTACATGACAGTGATAATCAAAGATGTCCATAAAACCTGAAAATAGATATTATTAGTTGTTTTTATGACTGAAGATTTTCTTGGCTACAATACTTTATACCTGTAAATTATAAACATAGTA
Organism: Dasyprocta punctata; assembly: GCA_004363535.1. Taxonomy (NCBI): domain Eukaryota; kingdom Metazoa; phylum Chordata; class Mammalia; order Rodentia; family Dasyproctidae; genus Dasyprocta; species Dasyprocta punctata. The sequence goes on along the minus strand of RJWM01005908.1, from coordinate 25,527 downwards.
AACAAGAATAAATCATTTGCCATTTTGGAAGAATTCCTGATGTTTTACAAGCTTGGTTTAAGAAAAACATTTTATGATGGAATCTCTGTGTTTATAAACAAAACTCCAAAAATTTACAGAGAAAAAAATCATTTTGACTTTCTTACTCAATGTTGGTTCCCTAAACCATGACCAAATTATGGCAAATCTTAGCTCAAAGGATGATTGAGTTATTTTGCTTGAGTTAGTTTAATACATTCTGGACAGAGTAGTTTTTTTCTTCGTTTCACTGAATTTCTAACTATTCTGAAGTTTCCAAATTAAATCATCAGGGTTAATTTTTTGGAGGCATTTCTGAGTTCTATAATGTGGAGAATTTTGTTTCTCAGTTTTTCTTTCAGTCTACTTCCTTGGGTGCATGCTGGAAATGAAAATAAATAATTTAACTTGTGAAACATATTTTTAATTTAAAAACCTAAAAAAGAAACAGAACAGGATATTTTCTAGCTTGACTATTTAATAAATCTGGGGGATTATCTGCTGGTATTAGGTCTTCTGGAAATATGGGGCTATGCCTTAGTTTTCTAGGTCCAAATTAGACCAGGATCTATGATGACAAAATCAGGAGCTGGATGACCATTTGCCTAGTCAATAAATGGCCAGCATTGACTTGAGTCAGCTAATTGTGCGTAATTGGGATTATGTAGCAGGAATGGCACTCCCCTTTCTAAACAAAGAACATCATGTTTGTGCTGTTTCAGGTGACCACTGTTCTTTCCTGGACAGTGAAAGTAGAAACTTAGGTCATTGTAAAGTTTGTATTAACAAGCAGCCAAATGGTAGGAATGAGCAATTCTGGGATGAGCATGACAGCAGGTGGGGGGAAAGCAGCAGGAAATAAGAACAAGGTCAGGAGGAAAATGACTAGTACTGGAAAAATTAGTCACTCAGTCTTTAGGTCCTGAGATATGGTCACTTTAGTGTCCAATTCCTTTATTTATACTGCCAAATCCAAAATAATTCTGCATTGATTCTGAAATGAGTTGATTCAGATACTCTATGGACAAGACCAGAGCAGGGAGTCAACCCTCAGCAAGCTGACGACCAGTTTATGTGTGGGAATGGCACTCTCAGGCAGGGTCTGAAGGGAGCCTATGCTCAGAGGCTTTGAAGAAAGGACCCAGAGCTGTAGCACCAGCAGCAGTACTCTGGGTACTATGGCAGTCAGATGGAAGGCTGGAATTAAGGCCCTGTTACCCAGCCATGAGAGCAAAAGAGGAACAATGGGGTCTCAGCATCTTCCTTCCCCTTCTCCTGGATAGAATGTAAAGGCCCTGTGCTTGAGACAAAACAACAGCACTGTGAACACCCTGAGAAACAATGTTTAGGTATAGCCTTTACCCAGGATTTCTCAACTTCAGCACCACAGTCGTTTGGACTAGGTCAATTCTTTGCTGTAAGATTCTGCCCTGTGCATCAATGAGCAGGGTCCCTATCCACTAGTTGCTTGCTGTATCATTTCTTCCTCTTCTCCACCACCCAGGTAGTGACAATCAAAAATATCTGCAGGTATTGCCAAATGTCCCTGGGGGGAGGAAAAGGACTAAATTGCCCCAGGTTGAAAACCAGTTTTGGGTTCTCCCACTCTGCTGCACCTACAGAGGCAATCATAGTCTATCCCAACACCTGGTTTATCTGGAGAGCCATGATTTCATGAACCTAACTGTGTGTGTGTGCATCTGTGTGTGGGTGAAGGCTTGCCTGTGTGCATATGCATGCACATGTGTGTGCATGTGTGTTTACAAGTGACTGCGTCAGTAAAATGACCAATGAAAGGCATGTTAGTTACTTTTCTTGTTGCTGAGACAAAATGCCTGACACCCAAAGTTAAATGAAGAAAGGTTTATAGAAGTTCCTAGAAGTTTCAGTCCATAAACGGTTGGCTCCAAGGCAGGGTGACACATGGCAGAAGTAAAACAGTTTATGGTGAGCGGAAGGTAGCAAAGCAACAAGTGGCCTTAACAGTCCCTTTCTGTCCTTTTTATCATATCCAAACTACTTAGGGTGGGTGGCACTTACACCCTTAATCCTAGTGCCCTTGGATCATGAATCCAGTGCACCATGAATCAATTCCAAGGTCACACACTATAGATCCAGCCACCTCTGAAAAAGCCCCACCTATGACCATTCAACCTATGACCATTTGAGGCTTTGAGGGGACATGTAGACACAAGCCATAACATTCTGCCCCAGACCCCTAAAAACTCATGCATATTCCTTTATGCAAAAGGAATTTAGTCCATCTCCAAGAGTTGTCAAAGCCCCAACAGTTTCAGCATTGCTGAAAAGTGCAAGTCCAAAGTCTCCTCTGAGATTAAAGGCAAACTCTTCGCTGCAAACCCCCATACAATGAAAAGAAAGTTAAACACTTCCAACACCCAGTGGCACAGGATAAACATTACCATTCCAAAAGTTACAAACAGGGAGATAATGAAGGAATGGGACCAAAGCAATTCTAAAATCCAGCAGGGCAAACATTAAATCTTACAGTTCCACTTCCAGCATCCCCAGCAATCTGTGGCAAGATGTGAACTTCAAAGGGCTTGGGTGGTTCTGCCTATATGGCACTTCTGGTGGTTGTAGTTCCCATGGCTTATTTCTTTAACTGGTTTTGCTCACTCCTTGCAGCTTTCCTTGGATGATGCATATTCCTTGCTTCTACACTCTTCTTGGGTCTCCACTGCATGTTTGGCTTCAGTCACAGCTTTATTTTTTATTTACTTATTTATTTATTTATTTTTTTTTTGCGGCACCGGGGATTGAACTCACAACTTTGCACCTGCCAGGGCAGGCGCTCAAGCCACTGAGCCAAACTCCCAGCCCTGGTTTTTTGAGGCAGCATCGCACTGTGTAGCTCAGGCCAGCCTTGCACTCGCAATATAGCCCAAGCCGGCCTCGAACTCACAACACTCCTTCTACCTCAGCCTCCCGAGTGCTGGGATTAAAGGCATGCGCCACCACACCCGGCTTAGTCACAGCTTTACACACTGCCCTTCCAGGCCTTCTTCTGAAAGTAGGTGGAAGCCTTCTTGACCCCACTCTTGGTACCAAAACCTGCATCAGTCAGTGTTTGCTAGAGAAACATATATAACAAAGATACACAAATATATAAGAATTTACAAGATTGGTTTACAACAGCCACCCACAGAGTCAGGTGAGGAAGAGTCCAGAGAGTCTGTTTGTACTCAAAGGTCTGGAGCTCACTATAGTGTCCATGTAAGTCTGTATCAGGAGACCAATGGGTCTGCAATGGAAGGCTGAAGAGTCTACACCAGAAGACTGAAAGATCTGTGCTGGAAGCCAAAGAGTTTGCACTGGAGGCCAGATGACATCCAAGGTGAGGGTGAAGAATGGAGCTTCTCTGAAGAAACAGAAGCAGATCTGCCCTTCTTCATTTTCCCTTTATACCATTCAGGAGACAAGGCACCCAAGGGTAGACCTTCCACACTCTAGGGTATGGAATTACTGAGCCAATTTAGTTAAGCTTGTCTTACTCAAATTGACACAATCAATCAACTTTCACAGAGGGCGTTCCTGGAGCCAACCGGTTCTTGTTTCCAAATCAGTGCAAATGTATAGTGCAAAAGCCGCACCTGGAGCCAGGATGTGGACTGAGGCACTGCCTATCTCAAGGCATAAGAGGCATCGCTGTAGCTCAGATGGGAACTGGGAAAGTTGATCATTTCCAAATCTCTCTACTCATCCCACACTTATGATGTGATCAGGTGGCATCCTCAGAGGTCACACTGGGAAGACAGCCAAATGAAGCGGCAGCCCTTAGGGGACTCACATCCCAGAAGGTGAAGGCAGCATGCACAGGCGTGGAGAGGAGAGTTTTCAGGCGGTCTGGCCTTCCTCTTGGCCAGACAACCTCAGAAGCTCTGAGACCCCAGCTCACACGTCCCCACCCCTTCAGCCCTCCCTAAAACCTGGAAGGGGACCTTGGCAAATGAGTTTGCCTTTTTTTTTTTTTTATATGAAATTTGTAGAAGTCAGGTGGTTTTTCCTCGCATTGCATAAGCTTCCAGTCTCACAAAACCTGAGTCTCTTTGATTTTTGGCTTTTTGTACATTACACAATCAGTAGTGTATCTTTCAAAAGATATCAGGAAGTTGAAAGGAAAAATAAATGCATCCAGTTTTAATTCACTGACAGTATAGCAAAAGAAAACGATATCCATTTCAAACAGAAAGCAGGGAGAAAACAAATTGCAACTCAGCCCTTGCATTGAGAGGTCCCCAGGGTGCTGGGTCCAGGGGCTGGGTCCTCCTAGGTGTGTGCTCCAGGGTCGAGGAACCACGGAAACCAAGAGTTCCTCACCAGAGGGGTGGGGCAGGAAGCCGCACTCTGTCCTTAGAACGGGCTGAGCAGCTGGCCAAAGCCCCTTTATAGAAACTGGCAGTGTTGTTGCTCTGGGCGGGAGGCTCCAGCCCAGAGCTCCGGGCCTGCCCCCCGGCTTTCTCCCGGCCATTGTGAGGCTGTATTGATCAGACCGGGAAGCAATAGGGCTGCAGCAGCTGAAGCTCTGGCGTGGGCAGCATTGATCTGACCCCCTCCCCAGGTTATTTATAGGATGCGCCGGCCTGGCGAGTAACCGGGAGCGCTTGTTTAACGAGGGTTCAGGGCGCTCTTCACTAGCTGGTTAACTTTAAGTATTGGAAATGGAATTGATGCGCACATAATAATATTATGATTCATACAAACCACTTCTCAGGCAACTCAATATATTTCATTACCTCCTTTCTAACAAATGTATTGATTTCTGTTTTGCGGTTTTATAACACAATTTCAAGGCTGTTGTGGGCTTAATGAGCCGTGTTTTTATGATGTTTAAAAAGATTTGAAGCTATTGTTGAAATAAATATTATGGATCACCCCCTCCCGAGACCCCGTCTCTCCCGGCCCCTCCTCCCTCCTCGCCCCCCAGCCTGTCCCCTCCCAGGCCAGCAGAAAGCAGGGAGCTGCAGCTTCGAGGCCCTTTGTGGCCCAGATCAAAGGACCCGAGCGCCACAAAGGCGGCCCCACTCCGGCCGCGCGGCCACACACAGCCGCACCTGCAGCGCAGCCAAATGTCATTGTCGCTTCTGCGGGGCGAGCGCGGGGGACGCACCTCCAAGGCGGCAGATGACTCTAATAACGCTTGATGGGAATTGATGGGGAAAGAGGCGCACAGTGCCCAGGGCTTTTTATTAGCTGCCCCGACTTCTTCAGCCTCAGCCCGAACGCCTGCACCTGTGGACCCCCTTCCTCTCGGCCTTTATGGAAGTTGACAGATTTTATTAACTTTAAGGAAGAACTTTCCAGCGTTCGCAGCGCCGCGGTTTATTTTGTATTCATGCGAAACGGAAACCGAAAAAGCCATGTTTACATATTTACCGGCTGCACTGACCTCCCTCTGGGGCTCCACAAGTCACGCTCCAGATTAACTTGGTCATAAAATTGACTGGTGTGCTAAGGGATGTTGGGACTTTGGGGGATGTTGTTGGATGTGTGATTTTTTTTTTCCAATGGGAGAAAGCTATATTCAATTATCTAATATCTCTGAGGGACCCCCCAAAGACTTTCCAAATGGTGCAGAAATTGGAATTCTTTTTAGAAGCGTTTGCTCATGGGGAGAGAGCATTTGCAAGCGACCCAAGTAGGATTCGTTCACAGCAAGGTTTCCTCAATCTTTTTAATGACCTAGAAACAAAAGAAGCCATCAGAAACATGTTCAAACTTTGGGAGAGTGGACTCCCCGCGGAAGTTTGGCTTGGGGGTTATGGTGATGCTTTGGGGGCTAAGGCTCGACACATTTAAAAGAACAAAATATAGTAAAAGAATAAATAATAAAATATGACTGGTCAGGAAAACTCCGTCACACAACCTAACACAGTTTTATAACTTCCATCACCCTCACTATTAGAAAAATCCTAACTGGGAAGACAGTATTTCATTGTGCTCATATTTTTACTTATCTGTTGCAGTCAAGATGTTTTCTAGCTTTTCTGGCTCATGACAAATGGAAGTCCACCGCTATGAAAATTCATGTGATATTAATGGTCAAACGTTGAAAATTCAGCCAGAGTCATCTGGGTAAACTGCTTATTAGCTTAAAAGCAGAAAGCTTTCTGGAGCGTCCTTTTTGTGTGCCAAATAAACTTCAAATGAACTGCGGATCATTTTGCACAGAAACCCTTAAGTTGAGTGATAATAGAAAGTAGTTAGTAGAATATTACACTTTTCATTTAGGCAAACAGATGGGATGCCTGCTTTTAGATTTAATCAGGGGCTGACAGACAGGTAGGATGCCGGCATATTTTAGTTGGAGTCTCTTTCTTTTCAGGAAAGAATGAAACTACTTAATATTCAGTATATCCTCCACCCCACCCCCAACAGCCCATCTATTCCACACAGTACCTTGTGATCACTAATGCCTAACTTTTTCTCATTTCTGATGACATTACAAAGTACAAAGGTCATCTAAATGCAAGTGAATCCATTTATTAACACATCTTTTACTCTATTCTTCCCTTACAAAAAAAAAAAAAAAACAGATATACATGCCTCTGTGTGTGTATCAGTTAAAAAATAAAAAATGGACTGCTTAAATCATTGAGAGCATACCCAAATCTCCATTTACATGGACACAGACGTAAATAAATGATTTAACAATTTGGGAGTCATGAGTTTCTGACCTCATGCTTTCTCAACTAACCTTTTAAAAAGATTTTGATATCAATTGTTTTTCTCTTTTTCCCCCAGAAGCATAATACACGGTAACTTTAGCATGCGCAATCTGTTTCAACAGAGGCACACAGACAAGGGCAGCCAATGGTGGATTTTAACGTCCTGAGGGAGCTTATATTACCTTGCTGGAAACAAAATCTGCCCCCCTCCTTCAAATGCAAGTCCCTCAACACCCCCACTGGAGATCATTTGTTATGCAAAGTCTTGTGAGGCAATCAAAATTAATTCACAGTGATCTTTTCACCCAAAGCCTCCAGCTTCTAATAATGGTCTGTCCCAACAGGTGTTCATTGTGGCAGTCTGACTTCAAATTGCCTGACTAAAGGTTTTATTCTTTAGTCATTTCTTTTTTAATCTCAAACTTGTAATTTACTAATCTGCAGCAGCTGCCAAGCAAGACCCAGCTGTTTACCAGAGGGGGCATGTACCACCAAGGAGGCACAGGCTGGGAAGAAAGTCACCTTCAGAGAACCAACGATGAGGAAGGTGTTGACGTCTATGGCCTGGGACTTCAGACCTTGTCTCTGTACCTCCCTCTGAGGCTGGTCTCCAACTGAGGGATAAGGCTCAACACATTTGAGCATTACAGTCTCTCTGGGAAGACTTCTAAATGTTCTTGAGTTTATGCAGTGAGTAGAAAAGAGGTTTCAACAAAGCAAAACCACCACCAGGAAAATACAATATAGAAGGAAGAGACTTTCAAAACCTTGCATTTTTCCAGTGAGCCACTTTAGCCTATACCAAAATGTTGTCTTTATCAGCTTCTTATTTTATGCTCTTTGAAGGTCACTCTAAGGAGATATGAAAGGAATTAAGTTTTCCTGCAGAGATTCTGGAGTATCATGCCTCATCAGAAGCAAACTGACTGAGTGTGTGTGTGTGTGTGTGTGTGTGTGTGCGCGCGCCTGTATGTGTGCCTGTGAGTGTGAAAGCATGAGACCAGTCTCCTGATTTACAAATCACTAAAACTACAGATTCCAGGGACCCAGTCCCAGAGATTCTAACATAGTAGATCTTGGCATGGCACTTTCATTTTGACAAGCATCAGAGGCTCTGGTGTTTATGGTCTAGTGGGGGTAGGATGGGAGACTGTAACCCATAGGTAGAACCATTGGGCCTTGAATCCCTTTTATCACAGTTAGCTCATCCGCTTGCTTCAGCAACCCGGTCTCTAAAGTGGTTCCCACTCTTCAGTCTTCTTGATCACCTGGCTTTTACCACAGAACACAGCAGTCAGAGAACCTCTGAACAGGTGTACCTGGGAAGCCCTTCATTCTGGCTGAGAGGTGGTTGTCTTCCTGTGGAGATGACATATAGAAGAGATGACCTTGTCTGCAGTGGATAGACAAGGACATCAAGCAGTGATCTCCTTTGCTATGTGGCAATTCTTGGCCTCCTGATTTCTTTTACAAAGGATGCCAGCAGCTTGCTTACTACCTCCGGGCAGATATCTGAGAGGTCATGGCTCAGGCAGAGGTGGGTACTTTGGATGAATTAAAAAGAATCCTCCCTGACATGCAGAGATAGGGACCCTGGGGTTTGGAGAATATTTAGAAGTGTCGGGGGCAGCTTTCAGCCTTGACATAGGAAAATTTGGTTTCCTTTGATACTTCCTGAAAGGGGTAGACATTGACACAGGCAGCTTCAGAATCAGAATGGAAGTCTCTTAAGAATCCAGAACTAAGATAGAAAATCTGGAAATGCTGGGACCTCAAGGATTTATTGGAGACCTCATTGTTTTCTTGGCCACCCCTGCCCCGAGGCAAGGTCTCTGTGGAGAAATCACCATGTGGGAGGGTGTCAGTTCCTTTGTGCCCTTTTCAGAATGTGACTGCTCTTTAGCTTTTCAGCTGGTGTTTCCTTGTGAGGGCTTCTCCTGGGCCCATTCAAAATCCACTTATGCTGGAAAAACTGCAGAGGCAGAGCAGTGCTGATGTGCATATCGGTAGCATCTTCTGTGGCACATTTGTCCACACGCAGGCCTGCGAAGCTGCTGCAAGTGCTGATGGGCATTGATTTTGCAATCCATGAGCAACCTCATTTGTTCTGCTCCCTGAGTTCTGCTCTCCTGAGCCTCTCGCATCCTGTAGAAGAAAAGGAATACTTTCTCGAGCTCCAAAGACCAAAGAACGCCCTCCTTCACCAGTAGCCCATGCATTAAATAGTAAGTCTCATTTCTATATTGTACAAAGCTATCTCCATATGTTTCAGATCAACAAGGATGCTCACTACCCTCGCCAAGAAAGCATGTTTTGTCTGAGGTGAGGGTGAGAAACTTCCAGTGGTGGCCATAATGAAAAGTATCCCAAGGAATTATGGTTGTGGTTGTTGTCTCTCTCTCTCTCTCTCTCTCTCTCTCTCTCTCTCTCCATCTCTTGTGGTACTAGGGATTGAACCCAGGGCCTTCATGCTGAGCTACATTCCCAACCCATTTTTTAAATTTTATTTTGAGCCAGGGTCTAAGTATATTACTCAGTTGCCCAGGCTGGGCTCGAATTTGTGGTCCTCCTGCCTCAGCCTCTCAGAATGCTGGAATTACAGATATGAACCATCATGCCTGGGCCAAGGAGATTTTGAGCAGGAACTACTATAACCTGTGAATCCAGCAGTTAGCAGGCTTCAGTATCCAGTATACCTGAAGGTGAACATTGGCATCACGCTGGCAAAGTGTGAGTGGTTATGGCGCTATTTTCCTATTGCCAGCTCAGCATCTGATAGATAGATATATAGATAGATAGATAGATAGAATATATTAGGAAAAGAAAAACATATAGATATATTAATGCTCAATGTACTGAGATATCATGTGATTAATACAAGTTACTCTACAACTATAAGAGGTGCTCAAGGTAGTGACCATTAGCTTCCAGACATTTATTAGTATGGCAGACTGATGAAATGTGTATACATTTTTTGCTAGCCTCTTTCTCTCTCTCTCTCTTTCTCCCTCTTTCTCTCTCTCTCTCTATATATATATATTGCATTTTTTCAAAACAAATACTAAGTTGGGTTAACTCTAAGATTATATATTATAAAATTTCACTTATATGGAATTTTATTATTTATTTATTTTATTTAATTTATTAGTACATGTTCACAGTACATACATCTTGGGGAGTTGGTCCATGTACCTAATACAACTTGCTTACCTTTTAAAATCTTTATCTCTTTGCCTCTCCCTCCCTTCCTCTCCCTCTAATTGTCCCTTTTCCTTTTTCATTCTTATTGATATTATTGACCTTAGCTCATGTTTGTGACATATAATGTTTACATTCATTGAGCCTATTAGGTTCCCATGCACAGCATGTCTTTCTTTATTTCCCTTTGCTCTCCTCCTCACCCTTGGTCTCTTGGACCTCTTCTTACTTGTAAGAAAGTCATCCCCTTGTCTCCTATCCATCCTCTGATGATCTCTTCATTAATACCTTGCCTTACTCAAATGAGATATCATATAGTATTTAAACCTGCATATCTGGCTTATTTCACTCAATATTGCATTTTTCCAGTAGCACCTATATTCCTATATATAATGCATGCTATATAATATTCCTACCTCACAAATAAAGACCCCAGAAAAGATGATGCTCATTTATTTGACATATGAGGAAGCTGAAGCCATAGAGAGGAGGATTCTAGTTCAAGGTCAGGCAGCAATTTCAAAATAAGACAAGTTGTTCAGGGGGTACGAAGGAGGCATCTTTAGACCTACCAACTGGTTAACTGTTAAATTCTTTTTTTTTTTTTTTTTTGGTACTGGGGATCAAACTCACAACCTCACGCCTGCCAGGCAGGCACTTATGCCACTGTGCTAAATCCCCAGCCCTCATTCTGTCTTTCAACAACTATTAAGCATCTAACATGAGCCAGATACATAGGAGCTGGGGATAAAGTAGTGGGCAAAGCAAACATTCTCTGTTCTCTCTTAGAACTTTGGTTTTGGAGGGCCAAATAGACACTAAGCAGATAATTACACATAACTAAGTAATTATAGTTATGATAAATGATTTAAAGGGAGAGATATTACATAGAGAGTTCAAGTTAGCATACAGAGACTTGGTCAAGTGCAGGAGTGAGGTGGAACCATTAGGGCAGGCCAGGTATATCAGCCAGGTTGGATTATGTCTTGATATGTAACAAATAGCCCTAAACTCTGGGGCAGTGGTTAACAGAATGTATTTGCATATCTGATTCTCTTTCATGCAAGTCAGGAGGGAGACTCTGCCTAGTATGTTCACTCAGGAATAGACTGATAGGGCCTCTGTCCCAACTCTGCCTCCCTTAGAAGCAACACACATTATTTCTTATACTTCTTCACCAACTGAGCAAGCAACCACCCCAATTTGAAAGAGAGGATCCAGAGGAAGGAGATCCAAATGGTGTACAGACTATACTGTTGCTGTCACAGGTTACCTATGACTAGGTAATTTATGAAAAGTAGAAGTTTATTGTGGTTCATAGTTCTGGAGGGCAGGAAGTCCAAGAGTACGACTCCAGCACCTTCTTGCCTTCTGTTGAGGGCTTCAAGCTGCATCAGCTTCAAAGCAGAAAGCAAAAGGGCAGAGCTAGGGTGTAGCTTAATGGTTGAGTGCTTGCTTGCTATGTGTGAGGCTCTGGGTTTAATTTCTATATTAGAGAAGGGAAGAAGAAAGCAAAGAATAAAAGAAGGAAGGAAAGAAAGGAGGGAGAGAGGGAGAGAAAATGAAAAGGGGGGAAGAAAGGAAGAGAAAAAAGAAGGAGGAGGTAAGAAAGAAGGAAGGAAAGGAGAAAGAGAAAAAGAAAAAAGAAAGAAAAAGAAGGGAAGGAAGAGGAGAGAAAGAGAGAGGGAGAGAGAAAAGGGGGAGGAAGAAAGTAAAGAAAAGAAAAGGAAGGGGAGAGAGAAGGAAACAGCAAAGACTTCCCTGGTTTCAGCAGAGATCTGAGTTTTGCAAAAGTCATTGCAGGGAGAAGTTCACACAAAACAGTATGGAAGAGAACTAGGAAGTAGGACAGCCTATGTGAAGGTCCTGAGGCAGGAAGAATCAAGGTCTGTAGAGTAACAAAAAGAAGGAACCCAGCTAGGGAGGGGAAGGCAGCTTGCCTCCCTGCAAGACGTATGGGGATATATAGGCCATCAAAGGCTGATAGTGTGCATCCAGGGGGCAGGAGAGCAGCCGTGCAGACTTTAAAATGGTGCCTGAGTTACAAAGATCAAATTGGCTTCCACAGGACGAACAGGTGGATGCAGAGAGAGAGAGAGTAGATGCTTATGTATCACAAGGACCTGGTGGTGGTGGTGGTGGTGGTAGTGGTGTCGGGCTGCCCATTGAACTGGGAAACAATTGTGAGCCAGAGAGAGCTGAGTGACAGGGCCCGAGGGTCACAGCTAACAAGTGCTGGAGTCAGAACTCAGTTACCTTCCTTCAGACTCAGACGTTGCTTGGTCCCTGCTATACCACAGTGGCCTCCTGGCTGGTGTTGGAAGGATCATTGACACCTTGCCATCTTCCTTAGCACCTAGCTGAGCTGTACAAATGATCGCAAGCCTCAATTTAATAGCTCAACTTAGTTTTCTTTCTTTCTTTCTTTCTTTCTTTCTTTCTTTCTTTCTTTCTTTCTTTCTCTTTCTTTCTTTCTTTCATTTTCTTTCCCTTCCTTCATTTCCTTTCTATTCTTTCTTTCTTCCTTCCTTCCTCCCTCCCTCCTTCCCTCCCTTCCTTCCTTCCTTCCTCCCTTCCTCCTTCCTTCCCTACCTTCCTTCCTTTCTGCAGCACTGGGAATGGTACTCAGAGCCTCACAAACATTAGGTAAGTGTCCTGCAGCTACATTCCCAGCTCTCAACTTAAATTTTACCCAGTGGAATTCCCAGCCAAAGCAAGCTACGATGCTCGCGTTTTTAATTGCTGATGAGTTCTCCTGTGCCCAGCTTCTGAGAAAACTTCCCAAAGACCCTGTACGTCCACTAGAGATAAGTGTTAGGAGCATCAGAGAAATTCAGAAATAATTGCTGGAAAAAGTCAGAAAGCTTTGCCTGTGCCGAGCCCCCTTTTCTCAATTAGCATACAAAAACATTTTTAAAGGAATAACCTTTACTAATAAAATGCTATAATCTCAATAAGACATTTCAGCAGGGGAATTATTAGATATTAATTCATGCCTAGTTGCACTGACAGCTCTCGGCCATCAATGTTAGCCTAATAGCACACTAGGTGAGAATTAATATGCCATAATTCACACTCTGTCATGCATTATTGCTTAAATAAGATACATGAAGAATAACCTATTCTGGCAAAATAACTGGGATTCTCAGAGTTCTCTCGGCCAAGTTATAAATAGTTACGTTAAGATCCAGAATTTTTTTGTATTACTAAATTTGAAATAAATTGCATATATGTATCCTCATCTGTAATTACTGTGAACATTTTTTCCTAAGTGCTAAAATTAAGTTCAGTCATATTCCATGTTTTTAAATTGAACTTAAGCAAAATCACATAATTTTCTTGAGACTAAAATAGAAATCTCTTTCCTCCATATATAATTGTGTCTGTGTTATGACATGATATGGCTTATACAGTTGATGGCTTAGGATGGCAAAATGGACCTAAGAAGGATGCAAAATAAAAGGAGTGGAGTGTTGGGGGCCTTAAGAGTGTTCTATTTTTGTTTATACAGAGTTTTTGCCTCTCTGGAAAATTATAGTTACCCAAGAGTACCTACAGCTTCCCTAGCCAATGAGCGTGGATGAAGTAGGAGACAATTTTTGTCCCATATAAGCTTGGAGTCTCCTGGAAGGGATAGTATTGATGTAGTGATAAATTCCCCTTGTCCTCACAAGATAATACCTGGAAAAAAAATGCCAAGATATACAGAGAAACACCATGAAGGAAATTGAAAGCATTCTGTAGTCTTCAAGAGTCATAAGTTGAATCATTGCATGGTCACTTTCCATTGCTGAGACCAAAAAAAAAAAAAAAAAAATGGCATGTACCATCTTGAAGGAGAAAACTTTATTAGGGGCTCACAGTTTCAGAGGTCTCAGTCTATGGAAAGCCGGCACCAAGGCAGGAACATCATGGTGGATGGGCATGGTGTAGGAAAGTTGCTTACCTCATGGCACTCAGGAAGCAAAGGGTATTGGAAAAGAGCCCAAGAGGGAGGGAAGACTTGGGACAGGATACCCTTCAAAGGTGACTCACTTCCTCCAACTGGGCTCCACCTCCTAATAACCTATCTTGCTAATGAACTCATCAGTGTATCATCCATCAATGAGATTAGTGTCCTTGTGATCCATTTATTTCCCCAAAATTTATGACAGCCAAGCCTTCAACACCATGAGGCTTTGCAGGGGCTGGTCCCCAACAACTGTTAATAAGACTGTTCATTCATTTATCATATATTTATTGAGCACCTACTCTGTGCCAGTCCATGTGCTAACCACTCTATACACAAACCTGGCAGTCTTGTGAGGGAGATGGGCATATAATATCATGCAATAAAAGTAAAAGCCAGACTCACCCAAGAACTCAGAAGGTAGTTGTGCTTGTCTTAGCTTGGCCATCAGGAAGTTGACCAGAGAAAGCTTCATGAAAGAAGCAGCACCTGAGATGAATCCTACAGAAAGGATGCGCAGGATTTAGCCAAATGAAAGGACAGAATGAGGGCTAAAGGGTAAATCAAATGTAGAAAACAGGAGACATAGAGGCCAGATAGCAGAAAATCTTGCAGACCACAGAAGGAACTCATATGTTGCCTCAGTATGAAAGACTTTTTTTTAGATTTAGCTACTACAGTGGATGATCTATAAAGTTGGTATCTGAGGGACAAATGATGTAGCAAAATACCAAGTAAGAAGCTGTTGTCTCAGTCAAGGAGAAGTCCTGGAGGGCAAGCCTAAAGCAGAGAGAGTGAGCAGAGAAAACAGGTATTTAGGAGTCAAAGCAGAGCAGGTGGGGACTTATGGAGAGAACATAGGGTTAGTCTGGGACATGATATGTTTGTACCTCAGTGAGAGTAAGTTCAGGCCTGAAGGGCAGGACTTGGGGCCACTCATACTATGGAACTAGGCCATCAGAGCTGGAAGGGTTGTAAGAGATGGTCTTACCCATCCTTCTACCCATTTTAAAGATGAGAAAACTGAGTTCTAGAAAGGGAAAGGAACTTGGAAAGATTGCAACAGATCTCTGGAATCCTTCAATCAACTGATTATGCCCTTTCAGTGGCTTTCTGCTTGAATAATCAAATTTTTAAAAAGACTGTCTGTGAAAGTAGAGGAGATGTCATAATAGAATACTGTATTATTTTACAACAATGTTTCCCAGACTTCAGGCATTCTCTAATGGGACTCATAAATTCTACCATGATTAGTTACTTAATGTTTTTTTGGAGGGCGGTGCTGGGCTCTAACCTGGAACCTTGTGCATGCCAGGCCAGTGCTTTAGACTGTGCTATAAACTTAGCAATTTACTTAATATTTTTAAATGATTTTTTTTGCTTTAATAAATTTTTCAAGACAGAAAGTTTACATCACTTCTGCAAATGAATATTGACCTCTCTTTGCTATAAAAGTAAGCAAACCTGAAAATTAACTCTACAAAAAATGAAGCAATCACAAGAATCTAGCCAGATATTATTGCTTACTGGAGGCCTACTCTTTCTTTATTAAACAGAGGTACTGTCAAGTTTTGGAGAGGTATTAAAGGCATACTATACTAAACTGAGCCTTCTGCTTATCTATGGAATTTGAAGAAAATTGAAAAGAAAATAATTTTCTCAGGCCACGGGTTTAGCTCAGTGGCATGAGTGCCTGCCTGGCAAGTACAAGGTCTTGAGTTTGATCACTAGTACCAAAAAAAAAAAAAAAAAAAAAGGAAAGAAAAGAAAGTCATTTTCTCACTATGTAATTTAAAATTTTAAAGAGCATCCCTTTATCACCTGAAATATGTAATTGTGGTGGATTAACAAATGATCAACTTGTGACAGGCGAAGTCAACAAGAAGCAAGCCCTCCCTGCAAGTCAGCCCCATGTGCAGGCCTCTGTAGGGAGATCCAGACTCCAGTCTTATCCCGTGAGTCAGCGCCACACGCAGACTGTTGGGGAAGAGAACAAGAAGTCAACAAGAAGTTAGCCCTCCCTGTGAGCTGGAGCCTTGTGTGGGCCACTGTGGGGAGATCCAGATGCCGGCCCCTTCTGGCACATGGATTGGGAGACAAGAAGCACCAACCCCCACCTCACCCCCTGCCTTAAACAACCAGCTGATCTGCAGAAACACAGGTTGAAATGATGGCTATTGAGGCAAAATACAACTTGACGCTTGTAGGGTTTAGTGTTTCACTGACTTTGGAGCCCTACAGCTGGTAGTCTGATCATCTGTTCAGAGGATAACAATACGCAATGTAGCATCTATGGGGGACCTCCTTCTGAGGGTGGTGGCCATTGTTAATTTCCTATTGTCTTGTTTTGAAGTCCTGTATCATTTTCATTGTTTTGTTGGGTTGGGTTTTATTCTGTTGTGTCTTGTTTGATTTTATTATATTCAATGGCATGGACAACTATTTCAAAGATAACAAGATATATTATGGTAGCCATTCTGGATTTACTGTTATCTTGTTTTGAAGTCCTTTACTGCAATCATTGTTTTGTTTGTATTGGTTTTATTCTGTTTTGTTTGATTTTTACTATGTCTGATGGTATGGACAGCAGATTTGAAGACAACAAGAGGCATTATGGTAATCATTGTTGATTTCCTACTATCTTGTTTTGAAGTTCTGTATCCCTGTATCACTTGCACTGTTTTGTTTTGATTGACTTCATTCTATTTTATTTTGCTTGCTTTATTGTCTTTGAAATAAAAATTACCAAAAAAAAAATGGTCAATTTGTAACACCCCACTGAACTGAATCAGTGTGGTTCTGGGTGTGGAAGACCCACCTGAGGATTTTTGCCAACAGCACACAAGCAGAACTGGAGGGAAAGATGTTGTGCTATTGATTCTCCTGGAAAAACTTGATGTTCTGGTTTTCCTGATATGAACTCAGCTCTTCTCATCATCAGAGGAGCTCAGGACCATGGTGTTGCTAAGGATGGCTATGGTTCTTTTCAGGGGAGCTTTGCTCCTTGCCTTGAGTGTCACTTCCTGGCTCCAGTGCAGCTCCCTCAACCTGCTGGCACAGATCCTTCATCCCACTGGTGCAGATTTTCTAGCTTTCACCACTGACCTTGGGCCTTTCCAGTGAAGGTCCTTGATACAGACTTGCATGAAACACTGCCATGAGCTCTGGGTCTTCAGCTGGACTCATGCAGGACATTGCTGCGGGATCAAGCCCTTAGCTGGACTCTTTGGGTCTCTATTGTGTGGCCAGATCTCCTATACTCTATTGCATTCTACTCTTTGGGCAAATATTATAAAATAATCCTACAAATTATGTGTCCTGTATTAAACCTTTTCTCTTATAAACCCTGACCACAACAATCATGCTCTTAGAAACAGTGGGATAGAAAAGGTGCAATAAAATATGTCACTTTCACACACCCAAAGTTAGGCTATTGTAAGAATTTGTTGAAATAAAAGAATGAGAAATTCCAGGCTGGCATATATTTCTTGAATAATTTTATTAAAGAGGAAATTTATAAGATGCAATTAAGTCTCTTTCAAAAAACCCTTTGTGAGAATGCATTAAGTCTTGCCATTTGGAAAACAGAGATGGTCCATATTCTGCTCCAGAGTCATCCTGAGGTTTTAATGTGAATGGCACCTATGCTCAAGAGCTGTGCTTATGAGAGACTGTCTCCTGAGGTACCTGAATGGTTCTTCCAGGCCACCCATCGCAGCAGCAAACAAGGCACAGCCTCATGTCTGGGGAGCAGTCTTTCTCTGCTGAGCAGTGCATCTCCAGGGCAAAGAGCACATTCTAGCTCAGCTTGGTGCATATCAGATACCTAGGAGCTCTGATCCCCCTAAAAGATTCCCTGATTTGTGGTTTCTCTTGGCTCTTAATTTAGGTTCCCCCAAAAGCAGAACCTAGGACTCGTGGGTGCAGCTCAGTGATAGAGTACATGCTTAGCATACATGTGGCCCTGTATTCACTCTCAGTATCAAAAGAAAAAAAGCACAACTCAAGAAGAATGTTGATGCATGCAGTGTTCTTTTTGTTTGTTTGTTTTTTCATGAGAGATGATTTTAGAACTCAATGATGAAGGAAAAGGGAGAGTAGAAGAAGAAAAGAGGGAAAGGAAAGGAAAGGAAAGGAAAGGAAAGGAAAGGAAAGGAAAGGAAAGGAAAGGAAAGGAAAGGAAAAGAAAGGAAAGGGAAGGGAAGGGAAGGGAAGGGAAGGGAAGGGAAGGGAAGGGAAGGGAAGGAAAGGAAAGGAAAGGAAAGGAAAGGAAAGGAAAGGAAAGGAAAGGAAAGGAAAGGAAAGGAAAGATACTTGTTACTGCTCTGTGCTACTGGGGCTTGATCCCACTGGGGACTGCCTGAGGAAGTAGGCAGAATCCTCCCTGGTACTATCCTTCCCACAGGATGAACAAGGGATTGCCACTAAACCTCCACCCACATTGGTGAAGAGTTGTCTTGGGTATAGAAAGATACCACTGGCACAGTCAATGGGTGTGGAGCTGTCTACCTCCCTGGTGCTGAAATTAGGTGGGCCAGGGTGTTGTGCCTCAGCACATACAGAGTATATTCCTTACCATGTGAATTTCTGTCTGTGAGAAATGTGAGTAGTAGGGAAGCCATAGGTAGGTTGCATTCTTAGGTGCAACTATTTCTGACCCTATGTGGTGATGGAGGTGGTTGATGGAAAGGGCAGAGTCTGCCTTGGAGTATCCATCCATGCTCACCATGTTTTCCAAGAAAGCTCCAAAATCCTTCATCTTTCTGAAACATGCTCCCAGAAATATGTGGCCTGCCAGAAATCCACAGTCTGTTTCAGGTTAACACTGATGTCTTGTTTCCTTCATTGTATGGCTGGGTGGAGTGAGATTCTTGGAGTCACTGACTTTCAAGGTCCTGTGCCCTCTTCCTATATGTCATTTGTCTTTTCATGTGTTTTTTTTATTTTTTATTTTTATTTATTTTTTTTTTCGGCACTGGGGATCAAACTCACAACCTTGTGCCTGCCAGATAAGCACTTAGGCCACTGAGCCAAACTCCTGGCCCTAGTTTCTTGAGGCGAGGTCACACTATGTAGCTCAGGTCAGCCTTGCACTCACGTTGTAAGCCAAGCCGGCCTTGAACTCACAACACGCCTCCTGCCTCAGCCTCCCAAGTGCTGGGATTAAAGACATGTGCCACCACGCCCAGCTCTTATATGTCATTTGTTACTTGAGAAAATAACAGGAGAAGAAACTGTGTTAGGGCCAATGTCAGGCTGCAAAGAGGAGCTACTTGTGCATCAGTCTTAAGCCCGTGACTTTGAACCTGTCTAGGCTTCAGCCTGCTGAGCCCCTAAACTGCGTAAATCCAGGTACAGGTAGGCACTGCATGGGGTGTGGATTGGGGGTGGATTCCTTTTGCAAGTCTCCCTGTGCCTTCCTCTCTCCAATGTGCTTGAAATGGATGCAGAAATGTCAATTGTCTCCTGGCTCAGTTACTCTACTAACTCAATCAATCCATATGAAAAGAACAGATTAAACTGACCAATTCTCATATATTTAATGATTGCTGCTATTTGACCAGGATGTGTTTCTCAGGAAGTGGATGTCATAAACTATTGATAGCCTTTTAACCCCGAGTTACTTAGTGTTGGACTTACTTTCTGCCCAAGTTGACCAGTCTCTGGTGATTCCTCAGCTTGCATAGCAAGAAAAGAAATTTCCAGTGGTTTTTCTTCACTGTTGGTGATTGGGCTTAACTCTTCATCTATGGATTTATCAGCAGATGCAGCTCCTTGCACATATAAATCCATGACTTCTTATCCTACCTTTGCAATTTCTAGGGAGGTGAATGTTAATTGGAAGGAGTACTGTGAGATTTTTAGAACGAAAATGTTCTTTAACTTAGTAATGATTTGGAAGGATATTATGTGTGTAATGATACTACTGCCTACCATTTTTGAAATCCTTCTTTTATATGCTTTGACTTTACAGTCTCAGAAGCCCAATAAAGTTGATATTTTCATTGTCTATTATAATAAGGATGCTAAGATACGGAGGAATTAAGGTCACATAGCTAGCTCATGGCAGAGTTAGGATGCCAACCCATGCAGAAAGAGCCCACATACTGAGTAACTGACCACTATGCAATGATAGTAAAACTCGCATGCAGTACTAAATTTTGTGTGGTGGTTACATGCCCTGTGATAAGTTTCGTCTAGGATGCAGGGTTTAAAACTATAGCAGCTATGGTCTCCTTTATCCCTGTGGTTTCATGGTCTCTTTGCATCCCTTACTACAGAGAGTCCCTAAGACAGGCCTGATTCCAGGTGAATGATTCAACTAGTAATACTTTAGTCTGTTCAAGATGTTATAACAAATTACCATAAACTGCATGGCTTCATAAATAAAATTTATTGCTCAGTGTTCTACAGGCTGGAGATCCAAGATTAAGATGTCAGCAGGTTCTGTATCTGCTGAAGGTTTGTTCTCAATTCACAGACTTTGACTTCTCCCTGTGTACTCCCAGGGTGGAAGGGGTGAGGCAGCTCTCTTGGGTCTCTTTATAATTCCACTCATGTGGGTTCCACGCTCATGTCTGAATCACTCCCAAATGTCACACTCCTAATGCCATCACTTTGGAGGTGAAGATTTCAGTCAATGATTTTGTGGTGGGATGGGAGGAGAGACAAAACACTCAGTCTATAGCAGACACTTATTCCTAGTTCAGGCACATGCAAAAAGACAATTGCAATATAGTATAAATGCAGTGACAGAGACCTGGCAAGCTTTGGTGGTGCTGAGACAACACATTTCTCCTTAGACAGGTGGAGGCTTCCTTCACACTGTGGTGTTTTCACTAAGCTTTGAAAAGCAGTGGAAATGAGCAGTTGAAAGGAAGCTTGAATTCAAAGATGACCTGTTTCTTTCAAAATGTGGTTGGATTATGTGCAGCAGTTTAGTAGGTTAGATCAGGCAGTGCATAGTGGTGGGACATGGTAGGCGGTACATAAAGAGGGAGAGGGTGGGAAGCCCTAGGAAATGAGACCAGCGGACTAAACAAGTCTGACTTCCATCCAGAAGGCACTGGGGAGCCACGGAAGGATTGTAAGTATGGCAGTGATATGAAACTTAGAGCTTGTAGCTAAGAGTATGGCCTCAGGCATCAGAGGTTCAAGACTGTCACTAAGAACTTGGTTTAATACCTGTCTCATCTCCCAAAGCCTCCAAGTCTTTGTCTGCCAAGTTATGCCCATCTCAGAGAGTAGCTGCAAGGGTTAAAAGGATAGGGGAGAGGACCTGCTTAGAGTTAGAGCCAGGCACATAGTAAGTGCTAAATAAATACCACCTGCTTTTATAATCAGATTTGCATTTTAGAAAATTTCTCCTGGGAGGGCTGTGTTGGAAGAAATCTAGGCTAGGAGTGGAGAGATAAATCAGGGCACCAATAGGGCAGTCAGGCAGGAAATGACCAGAGTCTGAATAAGAGCTTCAGCATGGGTAGAGATGTGAAGGAGCCAAGATGATAAGGAGGCCAAATGGGCCATCAGCAAAGAGGAGAGGAGGGAGATGGAGGAGGCTAGGATGACTTCCCATTTCTGGTTTGGTGGTGGCATTGGTCATAATGTCATTCCCTGGGCAGTTAGGGGGAATTCACTAGATTTAGGAGAAATAATAAGAGTTTGGATGGGGGGTTGTTATGGTTTGTATCTAGATGTCCCCCTAAGCCTTGTGTGCTTATAGATGGGGCTTTTAGAAGGTGGCTGGACCCTGGCGACTCTATAGCTGACCTCCTGTTAGGAGGCGAGGCCTCATTGGGGGAGGCATGTTTCTGGGATGTGACGTGGAAGGGTTTATCTTCCTTCCCAACTTCTCTCCCCTCCTTCTCTGCTTTCTGGCTGCCATGGCATGAGCAGCTGTCTTCCATCCAGTCCCTTCTGCCATGCCCTTCCTGTGTTTCAGCTTGCTGAACGTAGACTGAAATCTCTGAACCACTCCTTCTTTAAGTTACAGGTTTGGGTATTTTGTCCTTGTGAGGAGGAAAGTGACTAAGACAGGAGGAAGCGTTGGGCTTGAGGTACCTAAGGGCCTACCAGTGGCATTGTCTTGAAGGTCCTTAGACCACTGGGCCTGGGCTCCATCTGGAGACCTTTCTCCTCCCAAAGAGACTGAGAGCTCATCTCACCCTGGAGTATAGAATGTTCCTCAGGGCAAGATACAGAAAATCCTGCCCATCCTTTAAGGAGAATTTATATAGGAACAGGAGGAACAGGAGGCCACTTCTACCATAACACTTCTCAGACCTCCCCTCCTCTCCTCTCCTCTCCTCTTCTCTCCTCTCCTCTCCTCTCCCCTCCTCACCTCTTTTCTCTCCCCTGGGCTTTTACAGCATGGCTTCTTCTTTGAAGGTCATTTTGTAATTATGATGTTGCAGGGATATTTGATATTCCTGCCTCAGCTGGGTTATAAACACCAGGTGCCAGGTCTTGCCTTTTTCTCTCAAATTCCTTCATGCCTGGCACAGGATTGGGACCTGTCGCCCAGTGGCTTATATATGAGGGGATTCTGCCCCTCAGAGAAACCACTGGGCATTTTGCTTTATCTTTTTGTGTCTGCAAAAATGGGGACCCCACTCCTTATCCATGTGGAAGGAGACATCTAGTTAAGGTTACTAGATAAAGCGTCTGCTCTGAGTTTATGGGGCCCCCTTTTGGACATGGAGACCCTCCATCCAACCCAAGGGAATTCTCATCTGGAGACAGATGCAGTTTTACTGTAGCCCTGATTCCTAGTTGTTTGTGAACACACAGTATCAGAGAAGGAGGAGACCATGGTTGAGACTACTCTTTTTATGGCTCAATTCCCCCCAACACCCACCCCGACCTTCCCTGCGTCATTCCTGCCTCTTCCCGCCCCACTACATTCCTGCCTTGAGCGTTTGATCTATGGACTATAAGTAGATGTAATGAAATGCCAAGTTACTTTAAAAAGAAAACCACACACCCCCAAAGATTTCAACTGGGGATCGTCCAATGACAGACACTAATGCTTGGCTTGCTTTTGCTGGGCTGGAGCATGTCACTGGCCTGAAGTCCCAGAGTCCCCTGTCTGCTGCTTGGTGTTGCCAATCATTTCTCTCTCGTCCTGCATTTATTTTCCTTCTGCTTAAAGGAAGCCACAAACAACATGTTTAAGAGAAATGTGAGAAGCTAGAGGGAATGGGTTCTCCACTCTCCAGAGTGTTTGGCCTCAGTGAAGAGATGTGCAGGAATTAAGAGATGCTGCAATTGGTTCTTTCTGCTAGTGAGTGCCATTCAGTCAGGCAGCATGGAAAATCTCTCTTCCTTTACCTTTGTGAAGAGAGGGAAAGTCCCAGATTCCCCATCAGCCTAGACTGTCAGCCCCTTTCTAACCAGGGACTTAAGCTCCTCTTTAAGAAGAGGATTACTGGGCAAACTTATAATCTATTTCCCTACCAGTGCCTCCACCTTCCCTTCCATCAAATGATGAATTAGGTCATGAGACTCCCGAGAAGAGGTTCCATATCTAAACTGACAAGTGAGAGAGGGTTAGCTGGTTCCAGAGACTTCATTCTTCTGGCTTTCTTTGGCAATAACTCCAGGAGCGACACTGGGTTCCACAGTACTGGACTCCTGTCCCACCTCTTCTGCAAGCTCTACCAAGACAGGGAGTTTTGCAGTCCCCTGACACTGCTACCTTGGCCTTCATGATTAATTCTATATGAGATTCTCTGTCAAAAGCAGTTTCTTGGCCTTGGGGCTATTCACACTCAGAGCCAGGTAAGCCTTAAGCCTTGTGGGGCTGCCTTGTGAATTACAGGATATCCACCAGGGTACCTGGTCTCTACTATCTGGATGCCAACAGCAACTATCCCCAGCTAAGAAATCAAAATAATTTGCAGGCATTGCCAGATGTCTCCTGGGGAAAGGAGGTGTGAATCACCCCCAGTCGAGAGCCAGGGTCTAGAGCATTATCACATCAGGCTGCACACTCTCTTTCTCTCTTGTTATGACATGGGACTGAAGTTGTTTATTCATTTCTGTGGCACATAATAGATGTGTGATATTAATGACACTGATCAGAGACATTGTGGGTTTCTAGGTAGATGAGTTTTGTTGACTCTGTGCACCATATTCACCCTGTGATTAATAAATATTTGGTAATCACCAGTGAGTGCTTGGTACCTCTGTGCCAAGGACACACTGCTGAATGTGGCAGTCAGGACAAGGACCTTGGGGAGTTCTTTACCTTCTAGAGAAGATGGGGGAGGTGAAAGAAGGTAGGTAATGAATCAGTCATCAGTCAGCAAGATAATTTCCAACAATCATCCACCCATGAAGAAAATGGGGCTTCCATCCATCTCCAAGTGCCTGGCACTTGGTATGTGCTCAGTGACTACCTGTTGGTACACTGAATGCCTTCTATTCTCTGTGCAAGAAGAATTGGGCTGTGAATATCCATTGCTCTCTGAACTCTAGTGCAGGTTCTAGCAACATCACCCAGAGGAGTGTAAGTGTATAATGTTTGTGAACAATCTGAGTCAGCCCCTGAATCATCCTGTCTCCACTCGGTTCTCTTTTTACAAAGAGAGTTCCTTTGAAATAGATGGGACAATAATCTCTCCAAATCAATCGTTTAATCATGCATCAATCATCGTCGTCATTTAAAACCTGAAATGGCATCCATACACTCTGGCCATTTCCCGGGCCCAGGTGTGAACCCCAGAACAGCAGAGGAAATATGTGAGCTCCCCCAACTCATCTACCTCCCGATCAAGAGCACTGAGAGGATGGGGTAACGTTACTATTGTGCCTGGATGACAAGGTCCCATTCCAGCCCCCACCTCTCAGCAGAGGGGAAGGAAAAAGAGCTTAATCATTAATAACACTAACTTGCATTTCTAGAGCCTTGAAAATGAGAATTTTGCCCTTTTTTCCCTGGGAGTAAATTGGGTCAGAGTGTTCCCAGAATTTACATTTCAATTAAAAATACAATAATAACACATTGTGCTAATAGTGAATGATTCCAACCCAGGGGAAGATGACACCGCCCGCTACTTTGTTAATGAAAAGCCCCCTTCATTCGGATGGGGCCACACATCAGCGGTAACAAATCTCCTGTCTTGTTCTGGGAATGGGGCGGGTGGAAGGGCAGGGAGGGGTGCGGCTGGGGGAGGTGAGCGAGTCACCACCGCCCCGGCTGGGGTGGCCAGGGAGGTGGCCTGCAGGCGGCTCAAAGTTCTGTGCCCACCCCTCCCCCATCCGAGCTTGCAAAACCCGACCTGACTTTGTTTTTAAATCAAGGCTTAAAAGATTAAAGAAAAGTGAGGGTTTTTGTTTGTTTGTTTGCCTTGTGGGTTTATTGTTGTGTTTTTATTCCTTTTGTTTTTCCAAGCCATAGCTGATGTCACCGGAGAGCTGCCGCAGACCCTTTTCCCCTAGGCTTTTGTGAGTGGATTTAACTTTAAAAACATCTCCCATCCGCTTCTCAGGTTGGAATCTGATAGAAACTTCAGTACAGGGCTACTCTGAAACCTGAGTCTTGGGATTGCTTCTTCTTTTCTTTTTTTAAACTAGGAATTGAACCAGTGCCTTTGCTCTAAACTACATCCCCACTTATTTTTAATTTTTTATTTGAAGCCAGTTCTTCCTAACTCACTAAATTGTCCTGCC
>RJWM01005907.1:49965-88338 GCA_004363535.1 Dasyprocta punctata | reverse complement strand
GCAAACCAAACAGAAGCAAGAGCCAGACTTAGCCCCATCAAAAGTATGTGAGGACTTGAGGGGCCATAGCATACCCCATACAGAGCCCTTTCTTTCCTTTGAAGAGTTCCACTCCATGTTATGTGAGGCAGACAGTGGATAGAAACATGTAGTCAAAAATGTGACAGAAAACTGTGGCACAGGCACCCATCTCCTGTGGCCCTGAAGCCAAGAAGTCCACCACAGCTGCAGATAGATTACACTTCTGCTACTTTCAACAGTTTACTAGGCAGTGGTGGGATCCTCCTGGAGTCTCAGGTAGTCATCTTTGGCTTAATAGTCTTCTTTAACAAGGACATTAGAAAGACTTGATTCATCTCTTTCTCCTGTAGTCCCATCTAAAATATATCCTGTAGTAAATTCAGAAATTTTTGACAAGTAGATAACATCCTTCTATAGTTTCTATTCTCTATACTTCGTTTATGTTAGTATTTGAAGGAATGAGGAAATGTGGCCATATTATGTCTTATTGGAATGTTTTCATCCATTATCTCATTGTCTTTTCTTTCTATAGATGTCTCACACAGGGATGGACCTGTATAACCTAGTTTCTTTGTTTTAAGAAGACATAGTGGTATAAATAAAGATACATGGTCCAAAGATAAATAAGCGTCATGATTTTTAAATTGTTTACTTTGCACACTTCTTGGAGTGATTCTATCTGCTTAAATCACAAAGTGTAAAATAATAGCAACAACCAAAAACCAGTCAGTTCTGAGATATGTACATGTGTGAATGTGTCTTTGTGTGTGTGGTGTGTATTAATTTCCCATATGTCTAATGCAAATTAAAATAGTTTGAAGTGAGGGAGATACTGTTAAAGCATATATAACTTAATTCAATTAAAATTCTTTGACTTGTGGCTTTATTTCTAAGATTAGTTAAAGATTTACTAAATCGTTAACATTAAATTGTACTTAGTCATTGGTGAAGCAAATTTACATTAGTGAGAAGAATTCAATATATGATGTTGAGTATGTTTGGTCATAGTACATGTAGAGATGAATGTTTTCCCTTCTAAACAATATGATGGGAGCATTTCCAACTCTAAATGTTTTTGCTGTTATCACCAAGTGGTTGTAGAAAACTTATACATAGGGATCCAGAATCTCTTAACTGAGAAATAAAACTTGCTCAGAAATTTACTGTTGGTGGGAGTGTAGCCTGGTACAACCATTGTGGAAATCAATGTGGAGATTCTTCAAAAAACTAGGATTAAAAGTCTCATTCTATCCAGCTATTCCCCTTGTATTTACCCAGAAGAATTAGAAACATATGTGCACCCGTGTTTATAGCAGCACAGTTCGTAATAGCTAAATCTTGGAAACAACCCAAATATCCATCAACTGAGGAATGGATAAACAAGATGTGGTATTTTTATATAATGCAGTACTACTCTGCAATAAAGAAGGGTAAACTGGAGGCTTTTCTAGGTAAATGGATGCAACTAGAATTCATACTTATCAGTGAAATAAGTCAAATTCACATGTGTAAACATCATATTGTCCCCCTAGAGTAAGAAAATGAAAAAGTAAATAAATTTAAAAATCTACAATAGGTATTGTGAAAAGGAAAGAAACTGCTCAAAAGGAAAAAACAACTGGGATGGGTAAAGGAGAAAAGAAGAAAAGGAAAGGAAAACATATATACAAAACATAACTAAAACAGTTATAGTACTGATTTTTTTCAGTTCATTAAAAAAAACAGTTTGCACTTGTATTGTTTGATCAGTTTTGCATGCCTATATCTTGTAATCTGAGCAACTACTTTGAAGATAACAATGCACAATGTACTAACCATCATAAGTTTCCTATTATCTTGTTTTGAAATTCTGTGACATTCATTGTTTTCATTGTTTTTCTCTCTTTAAAATTAAACTAGAAAGAAATTTCAAACAACGATGCAGCAGTGCTTTAAGTAAACTACTCGTGTGTGGGGAATACGCCTGCCAGAATCTGTGGGCGTGTTTGTGTGTGAGGTGTCACTGAACTGGTCTTCCAGACTCCTGTCAAGACAATCACAGTTTGTCTGAAAATTAAGCCGGGAGGACGTAATATTTCTTGTCACCAGCAGTTTCTCTTTGGGCTGCGGCCAGTTTGAAGCTGTTCCAGGACACTATTCCTAACCAGATGTCCTGTCTCTTCTACTTAGTGCTTTGTTTGTACACTTTTTAAAATATTGTAAAACTTGTCTAAACTAGGTAAAATAGAAAATAGAGATTTCCAAAAAGAAATAGTCAAGAATCATCTACCTAGTAATATCCATTGACATATTTTGAAGCTATTTCCTTCTATATTTGCTTTTGTACAAAAATGTTCGTATATTTGGATCTGCAGGTTTTGATCAAAATGAGATCATAGCAAAAATACTGATTTGTGATCTGCTTTACTTCACTAATATGAAATGTTAATGAAATTTTGTTTACTTAGTACCAGCCTTTATGCATCAAATGCATATTTAATAAACACGTGCTACATATAAAACTACACTAGACAGTAAAAAGATACAGGAAAAGAAGGCAAATCTCCTACCTGAAGTGTTATGCAACTGTGGAGAAAGAAATACAATCAGACAGTAACCACATGTCACATGTTTAGTGCTAGAAGAGAAGAATGCATACAACTAAGCTGTTTCTTCAAACAAGGGTATATTTGTTTCTGGTTTGTGAAGATTTTCCAAGGTGGACGTGGACATTCAAATTTTTAAAGCAATTCATTTGAAGTTTTTCAACTCTTATTCATACCTCTTCCTTTACTGTTTCCTAAAGTAGTAAGATGAAGGTACACAGACAAGGGAAGGTTTAATGCAGAAATGCAGTCTCTGATCAACAATTTACATGAGAACCTTTTCTTCCACATCAGAGGAACTTGGCTTCTCAGTCACTGCACTCAGTCACTGCCTGGGTTCAGAAACACCTAGACTGTTAAGCAAAGGAAAAATTTGAAATATATTAAGGACTTTGAGAAATTGAATAATGATAATACCCGGGTACCAAATCCTCTGGCAGATCAAAAGATTTCTTAGTTTGTTACTTTGGACAAAGACCTAAAGGAGTTGTTAAATAAATGATGATTAAGAATAATCTGTGATAAAAGTTCACCAAGTTATTTATTTGCAGATCATTCTGATGTTCAACTAATTGTGGGATATTGTTATAACAAAACACTGTTTTATATCATCTATCATATTTATTTAGGTGAACAAATTTTCTCAGTCCTTATATCTATAAAAATGAAAACTAGTTACAACTTTGATACTTAACTATACTTTGGCCTGGAAATAAGTGATATATATCATTGGATATATGAATAATTATTAACCATAATATTAATTGATTAAGAAATATTTTAAAACACTTAGAATCTTATATTCATATTGCAGAGGTGGATAGGGTAAGCCATGAAAGATATTTAGCTATAACAATTATTATATTACAATGAATTTGTTTGTGATATTGAGTAGAAATACAAGTCAAATAGTAATGATGCAAAATTAAGTGTAAAAAATGATTGTTCATTTATTCTTCAAATGGAGAGTGATTATAGAAATGCTGTGGTTGGATTATATTAACTATACTTTTAAATAATTCAGTCACTTATGTGAAGTTTCATTACTTATAATGCATAGTATATCATTTCCTTTACAATTACTTATCTTTAATGAAAAATAATAGATGTCATGTAAAGATGTATGAGGTCATACTTAATTTTTCTAAATTCTCAGAGATTTTTAGTATATTATAGTATGGTTACAACATGAATAGTTTTTGAAGGCAAGAAAAATAAGGTTGAGTTCTAGATACACTAATAGTTACTTCAGAGTTTTTAATGTTTCTAAATCATAGTTTTTCATCAGTAAAATAAGTTAATAATTCCCACTCATTATGTTTCCATGAAATTCATTGCTTAACTGCGTTGAATTTTCTCCACAATAGTGGGATTCAAAAAGAAGCACATTATTGTATTTCTTCAGTATGTATATGAAAAGTTAAGTATCCATTCTCTTTTTTCTTTTTAATGAAGTTGGAAGTATGGAGATGTAACATACTTTTTCTTGAGAATCATATAAGAATTCCAAAGAAATGATGGAGTTCTGAAAATCTGACCTGTGTCTACAGGACACCAAGGCTTCCGCAGGCATCTTCAACTTTTTTTTTTTTAAAGATAGTAAAATCCAACAAAACATAACAGAATGAAGTCAAACAAAACAAAACAGTAGAACTGGTACAGAACTTCTAAGAAAGATACTATGAAAACAATAGTTACTATAGTATATCTTGTTATTTTCAGAATAGTTGACCTTTCCAACTGGTATAGTAAAATCAAACCAAAAAAAAAAAAAAAAAAAAAAAAAAAAAAAAAAAAAAAAAAAAAAAAAAAAAAAAAAAAAAAAAAAAAAAAAAAAAAAAAAAAAAAAAAAAAAAAAACACAATAGAACCAATAAAAACAATATAAAATAAGGCCAAAAAATTAATCAAAATAAAGCAAAACAACGAGAACAATATTGGGCCTCGAAGACAAGACAGAAGGGAATCCCCCATTTTTGCTACACTGCACACTGTCATCTTCCAAAGAGATGCCCAAGCTGCCAGCCCCAGGCCTGCAAAATGAACAAAACAATACTAGCATCTAGCTCTTCTATGTACCTTAGTTGCTATCAGTATAACCAGACCTCCAAACAAGCAGGTTGCTTTATGGGGGAGGGAGGGGCAGGAGGAGATTTGTCCTTGATTCTTAGCCCGCACACCTGTAGGCATATGGGGCAGTGGGGGAGCATGCATGTTTCTCTTCCTGGGGTCCACACCAGTCGTGCAGGCCCCCAGAAGGCAGGCTTACTTGTCTCCTGGTTGGAGGTGCTCAGGCCTGACTGGGCTGGCTCCCAAGAAGCCCATTTCTTTTTCCTCCTAGCGTCCACGCCAGTCATGCAGGCCCCCTACATCTTCAACTTTTGATGTACAATAGAAGGAGAAAGTGCTACTCTTCACAGGACACATGCGCAAGGCTCCTTTGATTTGTTTTCAATACTATAACCATTGATGTGTTAATGCCATGATGTCGCATGTGTTGCCCTCCATTACAAGTCCTGCCATACCCAGACCTGCTGCTGGAGCAGATCACTGGTCCCTGCTACTTGCTAACAAGCATCCTGGCCTTCTTTCTCCATCTCAGAGAAGTCATACCAGGGATCAGCCCAGTGCTCCTCTTCAAGACCTCCATCCCTTCCCACTCAAAAGAAAATCTAGCTTAATATCCTTCCATGAATCCATACTCACCCAAAAAACTTGAGATTTTCTTCAAGCTCCACACAGAAACACAAAGTTTGGTCATCATGTCTCTGAGGGAAAGTGTTCCAGGAGTTAACACCTAGGGCACTCATTTGCTGTCCTGAGAAAAATTTGCTTTTGTGGTTGGTCCTTGGCCGGTATTTGGAAGCATGAATTTCTGAATGTTCCCACCATTCCCTAAGTAATAAAAGTGGCTCACTGTGCCTAATCTGTTTTTGCAAACAATATGGTTTATGTTGAATGCCTGTTTTGCTTCTAAGAATCTGGAATTTTGGCAGAAGTAGAAGGTGACTAAGAGACCATTTCTCAATAAAAACTCTGGACCCTGAGTTTCTAATGAGTTTCTCTGGTAGACAGCATTTCACACTTGTCATAATTAATGCTGGAGACACTGAGGCTTCTATGAACTCACTGGGGGAGGACTCTTGGAGGCTTCACATGGTTTTCTCCTGGACTTCACCCCATGTACCATTTCCCTTTGTTGATTTTTGCTTCATATATTTTTGCTTTAATAAACATCAGGCGTGAAAACCACTCTGTGCTGGGTCCTCTTCCACAAAAATCACTGAGCTGGGCCTGGCTGTGGGGACCCCCAGCCAAGGAGAAATAGGAAAATCTTATCTTGTGTATCCTAGACTTTCGACAACAGTAAAAACAGTAAGAATCAAGACAAAAAATAGTATCTGAGTGAATTACAGACCTAAAAATGAAATGCCAAGGACCTAACCCAAAGCAGGGCTCCCTAAATTAGGAGGTAACTCTTGCTGGGTCCCCAAATCCTAATATGTAGTTGTTGTAGTCGAGAGACTTGGAAATGTTGAAGGACAGGCTTGTGTCTCTTAGAAATGCCCTCCTTTTTTGTAATAATGTATTTCCAAGGCTATGACCATAGGATTAGACTTAAAACTGAGAGGGTATTTTTTCTGTAGAGCCTATCCAGAAGGAAAGATATTGAGAAATGTTCTTTTTTATTCTATTGGTTTTTCTCTTGGATGTTATTGCAGTTATTTGCTGTCTTTAATGTTTTGCTGAAAACTCATGTGTGCATGTTTGTGTGGGGGGGTACTACCGTAATTCAGGAATGGGGACAGTTTTATAAATTTAGTAAATGAATAAAACAATGACTTTGAAGACAATCTGGGCCATTATAGAATCTGACCTGTGCTTTGTTAACATACATAGACTTTTCAATGAATTGCCAAACAGAGCTGAAAAGAGGGTTGAGTGTGTGGGACACTTTATGAAATGGTGTTTTATCTTTTTATCTCAGTGGATGAGCTGTTGCTGCATCTTTCATTTCTCATGTGCATGTTAATATAAAATATTCAGCTTCAAGCAGCCAAAATGTGGACAAAATAATAGCCATTCTTCTTAGAAGCAATCCAGGTATTTCTGGAAAGCATTTGTTTGTTCTTAGGTCACTATTTCTGGAAAAACTTGTTTGTATTTCCAAACGACCATAAAAAAATAAATAAATAAACTTAAATATATGTACCTACAAACTGTTAGTTTGCCTTTCAGTCATAAATAAAGTTCTCTCAAGATGTTAAGGACTCTTGACATCACAGACTATAGCTCAGAAATTACTCTATTTATGGAAAAATTTGAGTTAAATTTAACTTTTTAAAAAAGGGTACAGTTGGGCCAGGGATATAGCTCAGTGGCACAGTGCCTGCCTGGCGAGCACAAGGTCCTGAGTTCAATTCCTGGTACCACACACAAAAAATGGTACAGTTTGATGTACTTTGGCTTTTTAAATCTACAATACAATTATGTTAAAAATGACAAAGAGGCAGACCCCAGGAGGAGAAAGAGATGTGCCTCTCGAGATCCTGCCATGTTGGGCAGGGAGGCTCCGACCAGAAGACAACCTAGCCTGCCTTCCCGGTGAGTGCGCGTGACCGGTGCAGACCCCAGGAGGAGAAAGAGATGTGCCTCTCATAGGCCTATTGGCGTGTGGGCTAAGTATCAAGGACTCTCGCGCCCGCCACCCGCCCCCCACAAGCAACCTGCTGGTTCAGAGGACCAGCTAAGTTGACAGCAACTATGGTACATAAAGCAACTAAATGCTTGTATTGTTCAGTTGATTTTGCAGGCCTGGAGCCGGCAGTCTGAGCTTCTCTTGGGAAGATGATAGTATGCAATGTAGCAAATATGGGGGATTCTTCTCTCTCTTGCATTTGAGGCCCAATATTGTTCTCATTGTTTTGCTTTATTCTGATTTTTTTTTTGCTTTATTTCATGTTCTGTTTTTATTGGTTTTGTTGTTTTGTTTTTGCTTTGATTTTACTATACCTGATGGTCAACTATTCTGAAAGTAACAAGGTGTGCTATGGTAGCTGTTGTTTTCCTGGTATCTTTCTTTGAAGTTCTGTACCAGTTCTACTGCTTTGTTTTGATTGACTTTGTTCTGTTATGTTTTGTTGGATTTTACTATCTTTAAAAGAAAAAAGAAAAAGAAAAGAAAAAGAAACATTGACTGTAGGAGGTCTGGAAGCAAGTGTTTATATCTGGGGGGCGAGCCCTCCAGGCAACAGAAGAGTTCTGAGACAGAAAACTGTGTGATTTCAATACAGAGAGGATATACTGTGTGTATTTCCACCCCACCTCACCCGCCATTTTTTTTTCTCTCCTATATCTTTTTTCTTTTTCAGCACATCAGATAGAACCCTAGACCTTATGCATGCTAGATAACTATTCTACCACTGAACTATACCCCTGGCCTATATTACCCTTTTAAATTTATTGTGATGAGAGACTAATGTCCAGATTATATTAAAAAATTACAACTCACTTAAACCTGGGGCTGGGGCCTGTAATGTGAGCTATAGAGGAGACAGGCAAAAGTGTCTCAAATTGAAGGCCAGCCAGAGCAACTTAGTGAAACCTTCTGAAACAAAAAACATTAAAAGCACTAAAAATGTAGCTCATTGTGAGGCCTTAGATTCAGTCCCAAGGACTGCAATAAATAAACAAATGAATACACAAAAGAAACCCTGTAACATAAAAATAACAAGAAAAGCAATCTAGAATGGGATGTGGTGACTCACCTGTAGTCCCTGCACTCAGGAGGCTGAGGCAGGAGGACCACCAGAGTTTAAGGCCAGTCTAGGCTACATAGTGAGTTCAAGGCCAGCCTGAACTAAACAGCGAGAATTTGCCTCAAAACAAAACAAAAGAAAGCAAAACAAAACAAAGAAAGAAAATCTAATTCAGAAGAAGTGACATATCTAAAAACCCACTGTACAAAAGATTAAAAAAATTTAAAAGATTCTCAACATCACTAATTATATAGGAAATGCAAATTTAAAATACATGAGGTAAAATATGAAACAATGGCAATACTATAAGGCACACTGCTTGGGCTTACAATGTACCACTTGGACTATAACCTGGCTCTTTTTAATAAAGTTATGCACATCTTATTTATAGACCTTCAATGTCTTTTTTTGTAAAGTACACCTTGTTTGTACATTTCTGTAACTTTTGCTGGTTGTGCTACAGCAAATAGAAACACCAAAAGGACTCACAGGATTTGGAGGCAGATTTATTTATGTCCATGGGCACTAATCAAGATCATTCCCAGAATTTCAGGCCCTGATCTCTGGTGTTCTAGGGCCTATATGGGATAAGCAGGCAGGAAGTACAAAGGCAGAATGACTTGTCAATTGGGGATTGGTCTATACAGTGTGCATCACAGTGACCAGCTTTTTCTAAGAAACAAAAGTGTTATGGTTTATACATTGTATCAGCTTGAGAAGTCTAGCAGCTTCATTAAGTAACTCAGCAGCTCTACATCCTGGGGTGCAGAGCACAGTTACCTGGTCATTGTTACAATCTGAGTAGGTCAGAAGTTTAACTGGGAGACTCAGGAGGGAGCCAGGGGTCTTACTTTGTAAACATCCTCATCCTATGCAAAGGAAGGCAAGGATGTTTGTGAAGCTACACCTACCCTGGGGGGGGGGGTCCTGTGTACCGTATAAAGGAGGAGAAGAGGCTTGCTCTTGCCCCACTTTTACTCTGGGTGCTTTTGCTCAGCTGCTGCCTTGAAGTGTTGTTCCTGTGCCATGCCACTCTGCCTTGGAGCCAGCTGATTGTGGACTGAAACCTCCAAAAACTGTAAGCTAAATAAACCTTTCCTTCCCTAATTTTGGGTGTCAGGTGTTTCGTCTCAGCAAAGAGTAAAAAATAACCAAGACAAAAAGTAACAGGAACTGTAACCAGAACTGTTGCCTGGGCAACTGACAAATTGAAGTATACTGGGTGGGAGGGGCATTTTCTGCTGAAGTTGTACTGTATGGTACAGTACTATAGTTTTAAATTCTATTTTACATTATAGTATTGTGTGTAATAGTTATGTAAATAAAAGCAAAGTCAAAAAAAAAAAAAGACCATCATCACATTTGTCCTACAAAAGTCATTCCTTCTATTAACTGGTGCGTATTTGCCTATTTTATGAACCAGCTCTTGCAAACGAATCCCTGTTTGATGGTAATGAATCTTTGCAGTCATCTAATGACTAGTGTATGTGACACCTTCCAGGAGAAAGTGTGCCTTTCATGCATTGCTTGGTTCTTGCAAATCTCATTTTTTGGTGGAACCATGAACTCTGGTGCGCCCTCTTCTTTACCCTGTCATTTGCATCTGAACTTTGTAGAGATGTTTTAAATTTAGGGTCTTTTTATGCAAAAGAAAATGGAAAAGTTATTCCAACACTTTTCAAAGATTATATAAAAAGAAATAGCACATTTACTGCCTTGCTTTATAATTGCTTTTCCAAATTCTTTTGCTTGGTTTTGTTTTGTTTTGTTTGTTTGGATGAG
Organism: Dasyprocta punctata; assembly: GCA_004363535.1. Lineage (NCBI taxonomy): Eukaryota > Metazoa > Chordata > Mammalia > Rodentia > Dasyproctidae > Dasyprocta > Dasyprocta punctata. Next base: position 78,192 of record RJWM01005907.1, on the reverse strand, counting down.
ATAGGTCAAGCTAACTTTTCTCCACCTTAGATTTTCTTGCTTTCAAAGTGTAAAATGGCCTTTTTATACAGTTGCTAAAGTTACTTGTAGAACAGAACCCTGCTCATCAATTTAGTGGGCCTGAATCTTTTGCTCTAGTCGGTGTTGGTATTTTTTATTTCAGTGTGTTTGTACATGTGTGTGTGTGTGTGTGTGTGTGTGTGTGTAGTGTGTGTTATAAAATTATATGTACACATACTGTGTATACACAGTGAGAATATGTGTGTGTGTGAATATACAATATGCAGTGGCAATGAGGGTCTGCGAAAGTGCACAGCAATGATCTACTTCACAGATCATTGCATCTCTTCAGTGAGGTCTCACTGATTCCCTGCAACACTCCAGTGTCTACCCCACTCCCCACGGAAGAGCATAAACTGCGAGAGCAACCCCTCTCATAAAAAGCTCTGTCTTTTCCTCATATTATCCCTCATTGTCCATGAGAACCTTCCTAATAGAGTTGTCTCATCTCCTTATTGCTCCCCCTCTGCCTTCATCCTAGAGTCTAGTACCTCGGGAAATTTCATTAGATACTGTTAGAGTGTGGATCTGCAATGTCCCCCACAGGTTCATGTGTTGAAGGCTTGATACCCAACGCAACAGCATTCACAACATTAGGACACAGGGCATAGAAAGGTACTGACCTCATCAATTAACAGCTAAACAGCTGTTAAGAGTCTTTGTTGGAAGAAGTAAGTCACCAGGGGCATGACTCTGAAGGGTATAGTTTCAAGGGTCTTCACCCTGGCGTGTGCCTGTCTGTCTCTCTGCCCCCCTTTCTCTGTCTTCCTCTCCCCCTGCCCCACTCTATGCCTTCCAGCTGCCCATGAAGTGAGAATTCTGCTCCTTTACCTTTGCTTCATGATAGTCTGCCCTGCCATAGTCCCACAGAGACAGAGCCAAGTGACTGTGGACTAAACCATGAGCCAGAATAAATCCGACCTTATTTTAAGTTGTTAACTCAAGTAGTTTATCACAGGCAACAAAAAGCTAACACAGATACTTCTCCTGAATTGGGGTGATAAGTTTTTATTGATATCACTTTGTCTCCATTCTTTCAAAACAGATTTCTCATTTCAGCCCACATGACCTGTCATTTTCCTCAGAGCTGCCATCATCTTTTATCTATTTGCTGCTGAACTTCCTGCAGGTGGTTTCTACTGATTGTTTCCATTTTCTTACCACTAACTTTTTTCTTGTTTATAAATGTCTCAAGTTTTAGTGAATATCTTCCATGAGTCTTCCAACCACTAAATTAAATGGCCCTGGTGTCGTCTTGTCTTGAAACTATAATTTGTGCTTTCTTGAAAAACCCTTAATAATGTATGCTCATTTCCCTCTGGGAAATATGACTTCTTTTCTTTAGCTTAGATTTTTCCTACTGCTTCTGAATGTCATCATTCTCTTATTCTCTGTGACTCTGCTTTTTGCTTATAATCTCACTCCTCAGAGAACATGCTGAAAGAGGATTAAAGTGATTTTCCTACAATGAGTTTAACTTTTAATTATTATCTTCAATCCCCCCCACACTTCTGGAACAGACAAACACTTGGTAAACCATGCACTTAATGAATATTAGAGATATAAAGATACTTTATGTAAACATGAACTTTTATATAAATATTTATAAAAATGTCAATTTGGGGGGTCTAAAATGAGATTTTAGCAAAAGACTCACAAATTTTTAAAAAGTTCTCTGCCACCTTCATCAAAGTAAACACTACACCAAACTTTTGTCTGACAACTGAACTTAAACACCTGCAGACATTTCTATGTAATAATTGAAAAGTTTCAAGTTCACCTTGATGAGTTTCAGAGATAGTAAATGATAACAGAGGGAAGGGTACTCCAATTTTTTTATAAGGCATTTCTTAAACTTCCACAAAAGAAATGAGATTTCAAAGTAATTTTTCCACAGTGATATTGTCTCTGATTATTTAATATTCATATTATTTTAAAATGAAAAATAATGCAAGATGGAAAGGATGAACACTTTACTTTCCAAAATACTTGAGAATTTTAAACACTAAATTTCCTTGGCCTTCAGCATGCTTCAATTTTGCAGCGTGTCTAGGTGTAGATTTTTCATCTTTCTTTATTTTGCTCATGTTTCTTCAGTCTGACAATTCCTGCACTTTGTGGAATTCTTTCCCTCATGAGTTTTATCATTTTTAAATGTGAGATTGTCTTAGTGTGGCTTGTTTCTCTTGTAAAAACTTCTGTAGCCTAGATTTGAGGAGCTCTGTGTAGACTCATCCTGTATTTTCTTGTGCGAAGCCCCCTGGGGATGACATGAGTTTTACATTAGTTTTTCAGCTTTGGGTTTTCTGTGCATCTAAAGGAATTATGTTTGATCTCTACAGTTACTGAGGTACAGGGCTGGACTTGAAATTTCCCACTTGAGCTCTTCTTTTTCTCTCTGAGAGAAAAGCTTATTACCTCTTTGTCTGTTTTGTCAGGGTTTTCCTAGAGCCACTTTTCACAGTGGTAGTAGTTTGCGGTGTCCCCGGGCTTACAGCTGGAGTGTCAGTTGTGCCATTCTTCATGTTTTTGTCTCTTCATTCTTCTCCTGGGTGGACATTAGCAATCAGCCCCTAAAGACCACTGAATTCTTACCCTAGATTGGAGGTTATCCCTAAATATTTTGGCAAAAGCATTGTTAAAGAGGAGTGTTTCTATGCGTTGTAATTGCGTTATTTTGCTTTTTGTTCTATATTACTTTTCTTTTTGAAACATTGTGAATAAAATAAGAGATCTCTTTAGTTACACTGGACAGGTGACCATTCTGTTGATGTAAACCATTATAGGAACCCAAAAGTAGTACACAAATTTTATACCTGGGCAACAAGATATCAAATTATAAGACAGTAAATCATTACTTTCTATGACTTTGTACTTATTTCCTCACTTCTCTTGCTGAAGGCAATGCAGCCTTAGAAAAGAAAAAGAATTAATTTTATAAAATTCAAAATCTGAAATTATGCTAGTTCCAGAAGCCAGAAAATTTCCAAAAGAAAACCTATGCCTGTTTCCTTTACAGGAACAGAATCTAACTCAGAAAAACTAGAAATGATCAGAAACAGTGTCCACCCCTCACTGTTATTGAACACACTGTTGCAGGAGCAAATAGCCTTGATAGAAATTCTCAGCTCATATTTCATAGATCCTATGACCTCCAGTAACTAACTTCTTTCTGCTCAGGAGCTCATTTTTAAAATGGGGATAAAATAACCTATCCTTAATTTGTAGAAATTAAGTACTGGATTCCAGGGTGCACTCCACCTAGCTGCCTGGATCCTAGAGGTTCTGAACTCCACCCAGCCAGGCATAAGGCCTCAGGATTCCATCCTCACTAGCTGCACAGAGGATCTGAGATCTGCCCAGCCCAGCATCCCAGTGCAATCCATCAGGGGAATGCCCAGCCAGCCTCACAGAACACAGAGGTATGGAGACCAGCCCAGCCCAGAGCCCTAGAGCCCCAGAGCCTCATCAGGGAGTGGCCAGCATAGCCAAAGGATCTTAGAGAATTTGAGTTCTGCCCATCAGAGCACAAGGCCCCAACTCCGTAGTTCAGGGGTGCAGCCTCGTGACAAGTCCTAGAGGTTGCAAACTCCACCCAGCCAGGAGCAACACACATGTGATGTAAGTGCACCCAGGTTTATAGCAACACAATTTGTAATAGCCAAATCTTGGAAACAACCCAAGTGCCCATCAATCAAGGAATGGATAAAAAAGATGTAGTATTTTTATACAATAGAGTACTACTCAGCTATCAACAAAGATTGCATCGAGACTTTTATAAGTAAATGGACACAATTTGAGACCATAAATCAAACTCACACGTGTAAATACCATATTGTCTCCCTAGTGTAAGAAACTGAAAAAGTATATAGAATCCAAAATCTACAATGAATCTTGTGGAAGGGTAAGAAACTGCTCAAAGAGCAAAACTAATTGGGATAGGGAAAGGAGGAAAGAAGGAAGGGAAAAGGAAAAAGACATAAATGTATATATATATATATATATATATGTATACATAGAAGAGCTAAAGTGACTATACTACTAAATTTATTAGTTATTGAAAAAGAACAGTTAATACTCATATGATTAGAACAATTTTATATGTCTATATCTGTTAATCTAAACAATCCTTTTGAAGGTAACAATATGCAATACTGCAACGATTGTCAAATTCCTATCATCTTGTTTTGTAAACCTATATTGTTACTGTATTGGATTTGTTGTTGTTTGTGTCTTTTCATTTTTGTCTTTCTTTTCTGTGCCTTTTTTCTCTTAAATAAAAAAAAAAAGGGAGGGAAGATGTTTCCACTTAATTTTTCTTGCATTGTTACAATATGGCACCTCTTTAACAGTATATCTCAGGAAAAGAAGCAAGGACACTCCCTCATCCTTTCTTTATTGCAAGAATATAGGGAGAAACCCTTGATTATTTTAGTTTAAAGAGGATGCTTGTTAATTCTCTCAATATGCAGACCATTTACTATGTTAAATCAGCCTGACGTTAGAAATGTTTCATTGTTAACAACAATCAGGTTGGTAGTATTTTACTCTGTTAAGGGTTTTCAAAAGTTCTTACCAACTGTGAATTTTGATCAGCTAAACAAAGGGGATTGAAAGGGGTGAAGGTAGAGGGAGTAGCTCCAGTGAAGAACTGCCTTAGTCAGTTGGCTTCATGAGAGCCCAGCCCAGAGAAGCCACAGAGCTCTCAGTGTGGGGCTGACGGGGCCTGGGGAGAGGGGTCGCCCCGCGTCTGTTCTGACCCTGTTTCCTGGAGTTGTGCATAGGGGATGCTGTGTGTCTTAGAACTTGATTTTTTTTTTTTGCTCTCATTTTTTATTTCAGCCTTATCTGCTTTTAGTTTTTGCTCAGTTGTAATGAGGTTGTTCAGTTCAGTGACTGATTTATAGAAGCCAAAGTTCAGATGAAGCGTTCCGATTATTCTCTTTTAGCCTGACATTTTATTATAAGGGCAGTAACCAAGGCCTGGGTGCTCTTCAATTTGGGGTTTTATCTCACAGGAACTGTCACCCTGGACAAAGTGAAAACGTTCGTTTGAAATAAATAGTTATCTCTTCTACTCCAGTGGATAGATATCTCTGTCTCTGTCTCTCTCTTATGTATATATAATAAAATAAATATAAATAAATGTACATATACATATATAGGGAGAGAGAGGCTTTGTGATGTTTTAAAGGCATTATTCTTTACAGATATTGGCAGTTCAGTTTGGTCTTGGGGACTTGCAAACGTGCATTGCATCATTGCTAAATTTAGGATAGGGTAATATCCTAGTCAAGCAGATAGTCTTACGTTTTGAATAGATGCAGTGAGATAATTGAGAATCATTTTAATTGATGATTCTCAATCATTAAATTTTTAGTTTAAAACATTTGACAACCTTTTGCAGAGTGTCTTTCTAAAGTAGTTTTCACAGGGTCATTTTCAGATTTCATTTTTAATGTGAAATGTTTTTTTGAAAATAATAGAGCAATCATAACAAAAAAGTACAATAGTCATAAAGCTGGTTTCTCTTGATTCATGGAGGGGAAATTTTTGTGCTAATAATTTTCTGGACAATGTTTCATGTCTCTGTCTTGTACCCTAAACAACCACTGTGAATATAGCAATATGCAATGTGTTGATTATTGTTATGCTTCTATTGGTCTGTTGTGAAATTCTGTTTTACTTTAATTTCTTACTTTTCTTCTGTTTAAAATAATAAAATAATAATAATAAAATAAATAAAAGGAATGATTAGTGAATCTAAAGTGAAAAACTAAAAAACTTGGTAGGGGATGGTGCTACACACCTGTAATTCCACCACTTGAGAGGCTGAGGCAGGAAGATCACTGCACGTTTGAAGCCAGCCTGAGCTACAAAGTGAGTTCAAGGCTAGCCTGAACTGCATAGAGAGAACTTGTCTCAAAAAAGACCAAAAACAAAACAAAACAAAGAAAAACCCTAAAAACCTTGAGCTATACTTTAATGTAGCTGAGAAGTTTGCTGGAGAACATCTGTTGGCCAAGTGACAGTGAAAGAAAAGCAGCAGCAGCTTTCTAAGCGCGGAAGTTGGGATGCAGCCTGCGCATGGTGTGAGAGCCGGTACCCCGCAGCCTACTCTCTCCTGTCCCAGTTGAGGTGTGACCTCCTCACAGGGAGACCTATGTGCATCCCAGGGGAAAGCGGCAGGAGACTGACCTTGTACTTCTAAACTGCAGGGTTTGCTGTGATGTGTTACCTTTCTCCCTGAAAATATTCCATCAAATTTAGGCTGAATAAAGACCAGGTTAGGATCTGAGTTCATCAATTTAACTTAGCAGTTTCCCTGCAATTGCCATGATGACACATCTTTATTCCTTGCTAACCTTTGCGCAAAGACAGTAAATGTGTTTCTGTGTCTCATGCTGTATGCAGAATCTATTGGAAGAGTGGTATAGCACTAAATGTACACCTTTGTAGACTAATATGAAAAAATAGTATTTATAAGCCTTTGGGAAACAGGGATAGCCAAGTTCTGAAGGAAGAAGTATAAATTAGTTTTTCAACTCTATTGCAGTCATGATGACTAGTGCTTCTAATTAGTGTTTAATTCTTCTGCTTTAAAAAGAGTATCCAGTGTCTAATTCTGAGAGAGCTTAGTGACATTAGGATTGGGATGTGGGATAATAGGGAAAATAACAGGACCAAGAAAGACAGGAAGATAGCCAATTCAAATTCAGTGGCTAGGTATGCACAAATTTATTTTTCCTTAAAGAAAATAATCATTAGCTCTTCTATTAGTTGTACTTTTACTCTTTAAATCAGAGTCTGTGTGTTGGCAATTGTAGAAACAATGGGTCAACTAGCCATTTAAATTCTGTAAATATAAGAATTTGAAAATATTTCATCTTATTCCTAGAAGCAACCTAAGGCTAATGTCTGAATTTGTTCCTAAGGTTTTCTAACTGTAAAAAATGCAAAAGTACATTAGATGGGTAATTTACAGACTCATTAAACATTTAATTTGTCCTAAATGAATTTATCATACAATGTCCTGAGAGCTTATTTTGATGAAGTGAAAGTGGAAAGAATTTGAGCTCACTGGTTATCAAAGAAGGAGGCTGTTGTGACAGCCAAAGACATGCTAGGCCCTTTCACTGTTTAATGAAGGAATATTTTGAGACGCACATTATTAGCACATGCCAAACATTTAGCCATGTCAATGTGAGTTTTAATGTGAATGTTATTTTGACACAAAGCAATGCAGTAATAGAGATGGAAGAAAAACTTAATTTTAGCTTTACCCAAAATAAAGGGTGGCAGTGGAAAGACTAGCAAGGGGGAGCTTTTGTATACTATCTGTCTCATAATTCTGTGGCGTACTGTCTTGGAAAAAGTATTCATTCACATTTTCTAATACAAAAAATAGAAAAAAGATTACTAGGCAAGGAGGGAGATTTACATCTCATGTTACATTTGGTACTTAAAATATCTTGGTATGCTATTCAAATACATTGATAGGTAAATATCTTGAGTGAGTTCATAGAACAATAACAATTTTAATGAGTATGAAGTCCACTAAGTCCCACACTATTCGTGTCATGATACAGATAGAAAATGATAATCTCTGCAGTAACTAGAGTAAAGGATGTAGAATTTGGAAGTCAAACTGAGCGGACAAATGCCTCATTCCCAAAACACATTTGGAATCCACCCAAAGGAGCTCTGCTGTTAAAACCAAGAAGAGCAATAGTTGTCCTTAAACCAAACAGTAATTGTGGTTTCAGACACTGTATTAACTGACAGTAATACTTAAGAATTAAATCATGAATTTATTTTCACAAATTCAGAATTAGAAAGCTGGAACAAACCTAGTACAGTTAGTTTACAAATTTTACCTTCAGAATCTTATGATCAATACTTGGTGATATTTTCTTAAACAGATTATTGGGTTGAATTACTAGCTTCTTTATTATAAATGAATAGCCTCACTCCTTCTGTATGCCTAACAAGAAAAATGACCTGTCTTCCTTGCATTTTATTACTGTCTGAATATACACGGTTCAGACTCGGTATGTCTGAAATTGAGCTTCCATCGCTGCGCAGTCCTGCCACTGCTGTGTGCTCAGTTTCTGCAAATAACTCAGTCTTTCAGTTTATCCGAGCCACCCACCTGGCTACTCTCCTTCCTCTTGACACCCCTAGATGCATATTGAATCTGTAATTTAATTTGGTCCTGTTGATTCTCCACATGACTGTAAATGTTAAAAGTGAGCACTTTTTTAAAAATAAAAATAAAAATTATACAGAGGGTAGAAAGGAAATGAGAGAGTTTCGGCCTCCCTTTTGCTCCCGGTGAGATGCTGAGAAGCCCTGTGAGATGTGCCTCCGACCTGCGTGACCCGAGCAAGAGCCTGGGGCGGGGCCAGTGCTCAGCTGAGCCAGGCGAGGTCTTCTTGCCTATGCGAGGCTGCGCAAAGGTTAAGTGGAACCCGGCAGGGGCCGTGGTGGCTAGGACGAGGTGTCTGCTTTAATATCCTCACAAAATGTGTCTGCAAGCATAGAACTGTGTGTTTCTTAAACAAACTGTATCGGGTAATATGCTGTGTACCCCCAAGTCCTCATAATTTTGATGGGGCTGAGTTATTGGTTTGTTGTTGGTTTGTTGCCTGGTAATGTGAGTGCTGTGCCCACCCAGGGGTGGAGCCGATATACAGTGTAAGGGAAGGCGGGTCTTCCTCTTGTTCGCTTCCTCTTCTGCCTCTCTCTCGCTCACCAGAGAGCCTTGCTGCTCGCGGCTGCCATGAAAGGCAGACCTGCCCCACCACGCTGCATTGGAGCCAACTTAAGTATGAACTGAAACTCCTGAGAAACTGTAAGAATAAACCTTTCCTTCCCTAACTTTGGGCGTCAGGTATTTTGTCTTGGCAATGAGTGAAAAGTAACTAAGACACAAACAAACAAAAAAGCATCACACACTTTGTTCTACATCTTGCAAAAACAGCAAAACTATGGCAACTTTCAACATCAGCACTTGTAGAACTACCTCATGGGGGGCTCGTTTTTTAACAATTTTTGTTTTGATTTTTTGGAGGGGATCCACTGTGTTGATATATCACAAATGGTGAAACAGTATTTCCTATCACTGGGTATTTTCAATTCTTTTTGTCATTTTTGGCTTTTCTTATTGTAAACATTGTTACAACCAGCATCTTTAAACATATTTTTTCTTGTGTGTTACTCAGATTTTCTTCTCAATATCTATCAGTACATTTGTTTAATTTGTGCTTCATTTAAGTGGTGTGTTTATTTCTTCTTGTAATCTTTTTTATGTGATAAGGTGACTTCTAATGACTTGAATATGTTATTTTTCATTACAATATCTAGTTATTCTGGAATATAAGAAAGGTTGGGAATTTTTTTGTGTATTTACCCGATAGTCTATGACAAAATTTTTATTAATTAAAACAGGTGATTATCATGACTTTTCTAGCTAGAAAATTGCCGTAAGAATGAAACATATCAAAATTATTTGAATCTAATGTTGATATTCTTTATTCCCTTTTCTAATTTTATCACATAGTGTAGGACTTCCAGAATGATATTGAGTACTACTGATGAGAGTGGGCATTTTTGTGTTGCTTGTACATTAACAAGAATTCATGAAATTCTGACTATACTATTATAGTAAATAAATTATATTAAAGCAAATATGATTATAAACCCTCTCTCAATCTCAATAATTAATGAATGCACCTTATTTCTCTCCCTGTTTTGTCAGATATTTTAATCACTTGCATATTTGTCAGTCTTATAAATAAAAAGTGGCATTCTATTAATTTGTATTTCCCTAATCATTTGAAACAATGTATTTTATGTGTGTATTGGCCCATGTGCTTCTATATATTGCCTATTGCTATTCTTTTAGATAATTTATATTTAAACAAGATGTGTGTTAGCTGGTTATGTGCAAATCTTGCAAATATTTTGAGGGATATGAATGTAGAGCTGCTAAAGATGAAAGGACACTGTTTCATACAATTTCTGGGAATGCCAACACACCATCTTCAGTGAAGCTAGAGTGGTGTCACCAGAAGAAATACCCAAACTTGTCTGATTCCAGTCTTGTAGAAATCCCGTTGCTGCCTCTGCCTATTGCCCAATAGTAATGAAACCAGGGCCCCATGTCAGAACACTCTGTTCAGAGTTTGTGAAATCTCAGTATTGCCACAACTTTTCATGCTAGAAGAGCTTAACAGCCTCAAGATTGACAAATCTGTCTTCTAAATCTCTGTTCAGTGAAAGTTAGGCACAAGTTTACATGTGAGAAGTAAGGGATGCTAGGAAATATTTTAATTTAACCTGGAAAAGGGTGAGAGTTCAAAATAAAGAACTATCCAAATAAAGGTCTTTGGACAACCACAGATGACAAATTTCCACCAATCCAGTCTGCTATTTTGTGTAAAAGTTTGTTTTTATTTTCTTTAATCCTAACATAAATATTGAGCATTCCGATCATTCATCAGGTGGATGCTATGGGAGGGCTGCTGTGGGTCATGGTACTTTTTCCACACAGATGAACATGATCGTGAGTCCCTGGAGTTTTAAGTCTAACAGAGAAGAGTGCTATTCACTAAATCATCACAGAAAGAAACTTCACATGATGCGGGGAATCCACTGTGGATTCCTCCACAGGGGAGGAAGCTGTGTGTGCAAAACTTAAACAAGGGATAATTGACTGTCTTGATTACTTTTTACTCATTGCTGAGACAAAATACCTGACACCCAAAATTAGGGAAGGAAAGGTTTATTTCTTACAGTTTCTCGGGAGTTTCAGTCCACATTTAGTTGGCTCCAAGTAAGCATGGCATGGCAGGGCTGCCATTTCATGGCTGCTGCAAGCTGCAAAGCATGCGCGTGAGAGAGAGAGAGAAAAAGAGGAAGAGGAAGACCCGCCTTCCCTTACGCTGTATGTCAGCTCCACCCCTGGGCGGGTACAGCACTCACATTGCCAATCCCCACACCAGACAACAAACCAATAACAAAACAATAACTCAGTCCCATCAAAAGTATATGAGGACTTGGGGGTACATAGTATATCACCCAATACATTGACCTACTTAGAAATGAGTGCGTTGAGAAAGTGGTGCTTGATCTGAGTGAGATTTGAAAGATGACTAGGCATTGAGAAGTGGGAAGTAGAAGTTCTTCAGACAAAACAGATAACATTTTCAAAGACCTAAGGGCAAAAGGGCACTTAGCAAGGATGAGGATTTAAAAGAACACTGTGGTCACTGACGTAGGCAATGAGAGGAAACACAGTATTGACTGGTGCTGGAAAGGGCACCCTGGCCAAGAAAAGAATTTTGATCTTCCTCCTAAGAGCTTTGGGAAGTCTCAGCCTCAGGCTACAGTGGAAAGTAGTTTGAAAAATTCTAGGTTACTAAGGATGGATCAGATAGGAGGTAATTACAGTTGTTCAGAAAAAAGATTTACAGCCCTCAGCTCAAGGAAATGCTTAACAAACCTTGGCTGAATTAATGAAGTAACCAAATAAGAAAACAATACTGGTGTGTCTTCTAAGCAATAATAAAGCAAAATTAAAGATATCCAGAGGGCATTTTGTGAAATTTGATGAGCAAACCCAATACAGAAAATAAAAAAGCAATTCACTACAGATTAGCAATGCATAGGGTCAAAAAATATTTCCATTAACTAAAAATTCTGAGCTATAACAAAGAGAATATCTAAGAAACATACACTTATGTAGATTCAGGTTATTCATTTTGATAATTTAATATGTTCTGTGGCTGGCTAGTGAGATTTACACACATTAATAATGTAAACAACTCAGTAGAAATCTATTAATTTAAATCATCAGGTTATGTAGAATCTTCCTTGAGGAAAATGCTCAGCCCCTACCAAATACATTGCTAACTATGCTGTTTAATAAGGTCATTTGTATAAAGGAAATAATCTATCAGACCTTGAGTTTACTTGTTAATAGGTTCTTGTTAAATATAGTACCAGGTCTGGAGTTTGTTAGTACAGCAGTTGTTTAATTGAAAGTCATAACCTGCTTGGGTGCCAGGATGAGTTTAAACAGGACTAGAGGCTGACACAAAGGAATGATAAGGTGCTCACAGTTTTTTAATCCTAGCAAAACAGTACCCATGGATATTGACTAAAATGATCTAGTTATGAGAGGAATGATTATGAAAGACCCTGGAAAATCAAGTTTGCTAATAGGAAGAAGGTGAAAAAGCAATAGAAGGAGGAACTGAATGCCAAACACAGTGAATATGCTAGGAGGACCAACTTTGTCTGAGATTAGCACTGAGGCTGGTGTTACCTGCAGAAGGATGGCGAGGACTGAGGGCTCCTGGAAGCATCGTACTCTCTAAGTCTGATGGTTTAAGCCATCGTCAGTCCCTGATGTTCCCAGGTACCCAGCCTCTCCAGTATACTCTTTATTCTTCTTCCTGGGAAAATTTGTATGCCACTGATTAGACTACTGCAAGATGTGGGCTTCCCAAGAGACTTTGTAGCCACAGGTCTTTCTGGACTCCACTATTACACTAGAAATCCGGGAATTCATTTTGAAGTACTGGTTTATATTGATTTATAGGAAAAGGAGGCCTTTGATCAGTATGCTTTTCTAGGTAGTCCTGCATCATGGAACCAAGATTTTCACTAAGGTAAACTTCGCCAGAAAACATCTTATTTTATGGCCTTAATTCATTGGCAATAAAAGTGAGGCCTATTGAAGAGCAAGTAACTTTCTTACCCATAAAGAACACAGAAGACAAAATATAATAGGAAATAATTTGTGACCTTTACTTTCCTACTGAATATAAAAATGGAAAGAGTTGGGCTCAGCAAGACACTGACAGAATTTTTTTGGTTTCACTCAGCTGCTCTCCCTCATGCCAAATGTCCTTCACTTTTCTGTACCGATAACAGAATTGGCCCATGGGAGCCGAGAAATGGGCCTTCTGAACATGAGAGAAATAGTCCGGTGTTACTAAAAAAGCACACTTCTAGGGTCCTTCTTTAGTATATAAAAAGGAAAGACTTTAAAAAAAAAAAAAGAATTTGTATCTTTGCAAAAGATATTTGAAACCGAACCTAAAGAAGCATACTTAAGCCTGAGAAGACAAGAAGGAATTTAGCAGTGTAATTTGTAATCTTTTTTTTTTCTTTCTGTCTATCCATAGCTCAAAATACTGTGGATGTCAGTATGAATAAATGACCTTTGATCAAAAACTACTAGCCCATAAATGCAACATTTACAAGCTCAGCACAGAAAAATGCCCTCCACAAACCACAAATTCTCTCCTTTATCAGCCACATAAACTGAGGCAAGTTTCCGGCCATACATACAAAAATATACATGACCAAATGTGGTTTCCTAAATTCTCTATATTTTTATTTTGATGTGTCATTCAGGAGGCTTATGCTGGAGCCCAGCAGCAACGGGTAAGACAGAAACAAGTGTTGTAATTTTAAAATTTCTATAAATGCTTGTTTATTTTCTTTCTTGTTGTTTTTGCTTACTATTGCTTTCACCTTAATCCTTGGGCCTCAAGTTTTCCCGTCAAAAGTAACATCCGAGAGATAGAGCAAGGGGGCAGTAAAGTAAGACCGTCCCGTGGTCACCTCCCCACAGGGACAGCAACTCACAGAGCTGGGCAGGTCAGGTGAGAGACTGTGGCGCCTGCTTTTAATATGACAAAATGAAAAGATGGTGTACGGATTGCAGGAAGAAAGGGTCACCCACGCCATTCTGCTCTCAGCTCCAAGCAGCCTGTTTAGGGGATAAAGGGAGAATTAAGTTCAGGCCTTAGAACAGAGTCCGGTGTCCTCCTGCTGAACCCTAGTGCAAAGCCCAAAACTCCTTTGAGGTGGGGCATTAAGGTGAGCACAGCCGGCCGGGCGAGTCAGTGTGGCCTCTCAATCCCAGAGACCCAGGACCCGTGCGCAGGAAAAGCACAGTTCCCCAGGGCCACCAGGACCAAGCAGAAGCCGCTGCCTACAGTTCTTGTGGCAGAGCTCAAGCGGGTTTCTGAAGAGACAGTAGAGCACTTATGTCAGCATGAGGGTGGCAGGGGACCCAGACACACTGGCCACTGACCTCACAGCCCTGAGCTTTCTCTTCCACAGTGACCTCCTTCACTCTGCAGAGCGCACTTCTTATCCTACATTGAATTGGCCCTCACTCTCTGAAAAACATACATATTTCCTCCCTCTACTCAATGTAAAAGCTCGCTACCTTTTTCGTGTGATTTGGCCAGTTCTCTGTTCAGGGCACCAGGTAACCAGAAAGAAATGCAAAGAAGCCTGCAGCACCCAGACCCGGAGACACCTAGACCCCTGGGTCACTTCCCACAGACAAGCAGCTAGACCTGCATTTGGCCACACGCCTGCCCTTCCCAGCTCCCCTTCAGCCCCGGACTGCAGCCAGAGGGTGGCGCAGCCGCTGGGGAGCAAAGCACCAAAGCTACCACAGGACTCTGTCTTGGAGCCCAGTGCTCAACCAGCTGCTGTGAGATCCAGGAGACAGCAGAAAATAAAGGCCCTCTATTTAGGCCATAGTTCACAGATAGAGCCTCTGTCTCAGCTCAGGGTCTGGCAGAGATCTGTACGCTGCTGAGGTAGACTCAAGCTCTGGTCAGCAACATTTCTAAACTGGGAGTGGCAGCTCCTGCTGAGTCCTGTGTGGCCACAGCATACTCACCCTCCTCCTGAGACTGCAGATCCTGACAGCTCCCATCTCCTGGCTGCATGCATGTAAAGTGTCTAGAATAGTTCCAGTGCTGGGGAAAACACTTGGCCCTAATCTATTTGGCCTTCTCCTCTAGGTAGCGTTGCCTGGGGCTGGTTGCAATGGTCTCAGGCCAGGATTCTACCCCAATAATAGGAAATCCCTAGTAGTATGAGGTTTGGTCCAAAAGCAGCAATGTGGTAGTCTTAGTGGGCTGTGGGCTTACAGCAGTGATGGCAAACCTTTTAAAGACAAGTGACCAAACTACAACCCAAAACTCACTTATTGATCACAAAGTGCCAACACTGCAATTATACAGTTTCAGTTTAGAAAAACAATTCATGCATTAACATCTTTTGTCTTTAAAGAAAATGAGTAACACACATGCCATATATCCACCACCCTGGTGTAGAGTATGACATAGCTTGAGAACACTGGTGGTCACAGGTGTAACACAGGAGCCAAGAGCCAGGTGGTCCATCGTGATTCCATCCAGTGCCAGGCAGAGTCCCACAGTGCATGAACACAAGTGTGCAAGTGTAAGAGGCACTTAGACCTGGTGTGCTGCCAGACTCCTCTCTCTAGATACACTCTTGGTTCTTCCTGAACAGCACACTAACAGTGTACGGGGGACAAATTGTGCATGGATTTTCCACTAATTCTGAAACAGTGATAGCACAACACCAGCAGATGGGCAATAAATACACCTGTGTGCACCTGTACCGATGCCATGCAAGGAATGTAAGTATTATGTACTACAAACATGTATGTATGTATGTATGTGTATATAACAAACCTAGATGTCATACAGTATTGTAATAAAAGTAGATACATTCTCAGAAAAGATAAGCAGCTGGTTCAGAATTTCTGGAAAGAGATGAATAAAGGAATTCAATTTAGGAAGACTGTAATAAACATTTAATTCTTCAATACCCAGGTAACATCACACACCAATAAGAATCAAGAGTTTTCAGAAAACCATAACTTCATCTAATACATAGCTAGAAACTGACCATATAGTAATCAGTATAGGAGAGCAAAATTTAAAACTGTTACAATACAGAAACTCAATGAACTTGAAGAAAGCACAGGCAAATGTTTCAGTACTCTAACAAAGAAACTTAAAGAGATGAAAGCAATTAAAGCCAAATTCTTGAACTGTAAAATACATTCTAAACTTAAATATGTGATAGAAGACTTCATTTAGAATACATCAGACAGTGAGAATTAGTGAATTGAAAGGCAGGTTATTTGAAAATTCAGTTGAAGGAGAAAAAAGTATGAAGAAACCTTAAGAGAATTTTGGGACTACTGATAGAGCAAATATACAGGGTACTGGTGTTCAAAAAGGATTTGAGGATGCCAAGAGGATAGAAGCATGATCCAAAGAAGTAGTAATAGAAAATTTCCCAAATTTAGAAAAGGATATCAAATACTCAGGTGTAGAAAACTCAAAAGTCACCAAATTTAAACTAATCCTATTCATCCATCTTGCAATGGAGCTCCCAAAGGTGACAGAGAAAACATTCTCAAGGCTCTAAGCACCTCAGAATCAACTAACACTTGAGGAGAATGACATGAGATTTCCACAGCGCTGAAGGAAAGCACCATCAGACAAGGAAGCAATGCCCAGCAAAGATATCCTTTACTTATGAAAGAGAGATAGGCTGTCTGAGATGAACAAAGCATGAGATAATGTCTCACAAGATGCATTCTATAAGAAATGATCAAGGAAATTATTCACATTTAAAAAAACTACCTGTTACTGACTAAGAAGAAAACTGGAAAGATATAAAGCTCATTGGTAAAAGTAACGATACAAGCCAATTCAAAATATTCTAATATTGTGAACATGGTGTGCAAATAATTCATGTCTTCAGTGTGAAGAGTAAAAAACAAAAGAATTAAAATTATAACTACATTAATATGTAAAGTGGGAGGGAATGCAGAAAGAAGTAAACTAGAACACTGTAATGGTTGATTCATTGTGTCAATTTGAGAAGTTTATAAGTTTAACTAAGTGACTCAGCTAGGAGCCAGGGTTCTCTCTCTGTTTTTTTTTTTTTTTTGCGGCACTGGGGATTGAACTCACAACCTCGCACCTGGCAGACAGGTGCTTAAGTCACTGAGCCAACCTCCTGGCCCTGGTTTTTTGAGGCAGGGTTGCAATGTGTAGCTCAGGCCTGCCTTGCGCTCACATTGTAGCCCAAGCCGGCCTCAACCTCACAACGCTTCTCCTACCTCAGCCTCCCAAGTGCTGGGATTAAAGGCCTGCGCCACCACGCCCAGCTCAGGGTCCTCATTTTGCAAACATCCTGAGCCTGTGCAAGAGGAGGGCACAGAGATGGTGTGAGTGCTACACCCGCCCTGGGGTGGGGCGCCTACTTACAATATAAGGGAGGAGAAGAGGCGTGCTTTCCCTGCCCCTTTGCTTTTGCTGCTTTTGCTGTCTTCTGCTGCCATGAACGGTTACCCCTCACCACCTGCCTTGGAGACAGCTTATTATGGACTGAAACCTCCACAAACTAAGCTAAATAAGCTTTTCCTTCCTTATTTTTGGGTGTCAAGTATTTTGCCTCAGCAGTAAGAGAAAAGTAACCAAGACAGACACCAAAAATTCAAAATGTGTGGAGAGAGTATGTGTATAGTTTCTTTTTTAGTATATTTTCTCACATTCATTCATTTCTGTTCTTATCTTATTATCATGTTTTTAATTCAAAATGGCTTCTTATAATCAAAATATGTGTTTGTATAGGCCTCATGGTAACCCCAAAACAAAAATATCTAACAGACAAACACAGATAAGCAAGGAATAAAAATACACTATAAGAATAAATTGCTTAACTACAGAGAGAGAGCAAGAAATAGAATAAACTACAACAATATGAGAAGTTATTGATCTTAGCTATCAATAATTATCTTGAATGTAAGTGGGTTAAATTTTCCAATTAAAAAACAGAGTAACTAGGGCCGGGAGTTTGACTCAGCTTCTTAAGTGCCTGCCCTGGAAGGTGCGAGGTTGTGAGTTCAATCCCCGGTAAAGAAAAAAAAAAAAAAAAAAAAAAAAAAAAAGAGTAACTACCTGAATTTTTTTAAAAGACAATACTCAACTCTTTGGTGCTTATAAGAAATACATTTTACTTCTAAAAACACAAATTGAATTGGATAAAATAAGATACTCTATAAATCCAACAGAAAGCAGAATTAGCCATACTTGTATCAGATAAAATAGGATTTATACCAAAAAGCTCTGGAAAGAGAGACAGAAGTTCTTTATATTATCATAAAGATTTAATTCAGCAAAAGCAAAAACCGATTTTTAATGTATAAGTGCTGAATATTGTGCACCCAAAAATGCACAGAAATATGAATAGTCCTACAGAGAGATAAATCCTAATGACGCAGTAGTTGAAAATTTAAAGCCTATTTCTAGAAATTTGCAAAATACCCAAATAGAAAATCAACAGAGGAACAGCACGATGGAATTGTACCCTGGAACAAACAGACTGGACACCTGCAGAGCACTCCTTGTGACAGCTACCAAATATGCATCCTGTTTTCATCAGCACATGCAGTATTCTTCAGAATAGATCATATCATAGGCTGCTAAGCAAGTTTCATCAAATTTTACAAATCAAAATATCAATTATATTTTCTGACCACAGAATGACAAAACTGGAAATTATAATAAAAAACATTTGGATGCTACTACAGTGGAACCTCAGTTCACAAACACTTTTGTCAAACAGAAGGGTTTGGCAAAATTCTGTCATTTGTGAACTCTTCACTGAGTGACAAACATGATCTCAGCCATCTTTTCCACACAAACACAAACTTGGCCATCTTTTCCAGAAACATGAGATGAATTAAGTTCATGAGCTAAGGTTCCTCTGTATACGAAAATTAAACAACTTGTGAAAAATAAATGGGTAAAGTAAGACATAAGGAAATGTAAAAACTTCTTTAAACAAATGAAAATGGAGAAACAACAAATCAAAACCTATAGGAAACAGCAACAGCCACATTAAAGAGGCATTTTTAGCAATCAATACCCTCATCAAAAAACAGTTCTAGAATGAATGATATCACCACCTAAGAGCTACAAAAACAAATGAAACACAAAATTAATACCAAAAAAAATAATAATAAGGAACAAAGCAGGAATGATTGAAATACAGACTTTAAAACTATAGAAGATCAATGCAGTAAAGAGCTGTTTCCTTGAAAAGACAAACAAAACAGACAAACCCTTAGTTAAACTAAGCGAGAAAAAGAGAAGATTCAAAAACCTAAAACCAGAGATGAAACAAAGATCTCACAACTTAGAAATATAAAAAATCATTAGAGATTACTATGAACAACAACAGGACAACAAGTTTGATATTCTACAAGAATGGACAAATTCATAGATACATAAGCCTTACTAAGGACTGTATCATGAAGAAAAAAATATCTGAACAAACCTATAACAATAAGTAATGAGATTAAGTCAGTAATAAAAAAGACTCTCACCAAAGAAAAGTCCAGAATCAGATGATTTCATTGCTGAATTTTACCAAGCACTCAGAGAATAACTAATACAAATCTTCCTTAAGTCTTTCCAAAAAGTCGATGAGAAAGGAATTCTTCCAAACACATTTTTCATGGCCAGGAGTACTCTGATACCAAGTTTAGGTAAAGACAAAAAAAACCAAGGAAACTAAAGGCCAGTATCTTTGATGAACACAGATGCAAAAATCTCAACAAAATACTAGCAAACCAAACTTGGCAGCATAGTTCAAAGGTTTTCCCTAATGATCAAATGAGATTCATCCCAAGGATGCAGAAATAAGTCAATGAATGCTGAAATGATACAACACATTGCACAATAAAGATGCAGAAATAGATGCAGAAAAGACATTCAATATAATTCAGCATTTTTTCATCATTAAAAGTCCTGAAAAAATTAAGCATAAAAAAATCTCAACATAATAAAGGCCATTTATAATAAGCCAACTGCTAACATTGTACAGAATAGAAGGAAGGCAGGAAGATAATAACTGGAACGAGACAAAAATACCTGCTTTTACAATTTCTATTCAACATATTTCTGGCAGACTTACCAGAGCAATCTGGCAAAGGAAAGAAGTAAAAAGTATGCATATCATAAATGAGGCCATAAAGTCACCGATCAAAAGAAACAGACAGGCAGAGTGGATCAAGAAACAAAATCCAATAATATGCTGTGTACAAGAAACACATTGAACTCAAAATGAAACTCATAGACTAAAAATCAAAGGATGGAAAACAATACTCCATGCAATAGGAACCCAGAAAAAACAGGGGTAGCTATTCTGTTTGTAGACAATGTGAATTTCAAATCAACAATGATCAAAAGAGACAAAGAAGGTCGCTACATACTTGAGAGGGGAAAACTTCAAGAAAAAGAAGAACAAGTCAAGACCAAAGCCCAAAGAGAGGAAATAATAAAGATCAGAGCAGAAATTAATGCAATTGAGACTAAGAAAACAATACAAAGAACTAATGAATGAAAAAGTTGGTTTTTGAAAAATAAATAAAACTGATAAACCCCTAGCCAACCTTATCCAAAAGAAGAAAGGAAAAGCTCAAATCCATGCAATAAGGAATGAAAAGAGTGAAATCACTACAGATCCTGTTGAAACACAGAAGATGATCAATACCTACTTTGAAAACCTTTACTCTTATAGGATTGAAAACACAGAAGAAATGGACAGAGTGCTAGAAACATGTGAATTACCAAAGCTGAATCAAGAAAATATAAAACTTCTACCCCCAAAACTCCATTTAAAGACTTCTAGATGTAATAACCAGATTCAGTAATGCAGCTGGATACCAGGTCAACACTCAAAAATCAATAGCATTCATGTACACAAAGAACAAACTCACTGAGAGAGAAATAAGAGCAACTACACCCTTTACTATAGCATCCAGAAAAATGAAATACTTAGGAATCAATCTAGCAAAGGAAGTAAAAGGTCTATACAGTGAAAATTACATTACTCTGAAAAAGGAAATCAAAGAGGATTTCAGAAAATGGAAGGACATTTCCTGTTCATGGATAGGAAGAACAAACACTCTGAAAATGGCCATTCTCCCAAAAGTTATACAGATTTAGTGCAATTCCAATCAAAATACCATTAACATGCCTAACAGATCTAGAAAAAGTGTTCCTAAAATTCATCTGGAACCAGAAGAGACCTAGAATAGCAAAGGCAATTCTAGACAACAAAAGCAAGGCAGAAGGTTTCACAATCCCTGACTTGAAATTATACTACAAACCTACTGTGATAAAATCAGCATGGTACTGGAGAAGAAAACAGAGCTAAAGATCAATGGAATAGATTAGAAGATACAACCATAATTATAAACACACTCAGCCACTCTATCTTTGACAAAGGGGCCAAACATGTTCACTGGAAGAAAGATTGCCTCTTTAATAAGTGGTGCTAGAAAAATTGGCTTTCCATATGCCAAAAACTAAAACTAGATGCATGCCTATCACCACGCACTAAACTAAAGTCAAAATGGATCAAAGATCTAATTAAAACAGAAACACTAAATCTGCTGGAAGACAAAGTTAGGTAGAAATCTTGATGATAGAGTTAGGCAGAGAGTTCATGAACAAAAATCAAACTGCACGGGAAATATTTCCCAGGATCAACAGCTAAGATCTTGTCTTATTAAAAAGTTTTTGCATGTCAAAAGAAATCTCCAATAGCGAGGAAAGAAAACCCAAGAATTGGGAAAATATTTTGGTCGGCTGTCCCTCAGACAAAGAACTTTTATCTAGAACACATAAAGAATTTTTAAAATATCAGGGCCCCAAAATGCAAGGACCCAATCCAAAAACGGGCATCTGAGATGAATACACACTTCTCAGAGGATGAAATGCAAATGGCAAATAAATGTATGAAAAAATGTTCAACGTAAGTGGTCATTTGAGAAATGCAAATTAAAACAACACTGAGATTCCATGTCACCCCAGAAAGAATAGCCAATATGAAGAAATCAACCGATAACAAATGCTAGAGGGACCGTGGGGGAAAAGGATCTTTTCTCCACTGTTGGTGGGAGTGTAGGTTGGTGCAAACACTGTGGAAATAAGTGTGGAGATTCCTCAAGAAGCTAGGAATAAAGATTCCATTTGACCCAGCTATCTTGCTACTGGGCATTTTCCGAGAAGAACTGAAAACATCATTCCACAGTGATATATGTGCACCCATGTTTAGAGCAGCACAATTTGTAATAGTCAAATCTTGGAAACAACACAAATGCCCATCAATCAAGGAATGGATAAAAATTATGTGGTATTTTTATATAATGGAGTACCACTCAGCTGTAAAGATATATTGCATTGAGGCTTTTATAAGTAAGTGGACATGACTTGAGACCATACTCATAAGTGAATAAATCAAACTCACATGTGTAAATACCATATTGCCTCCCTAGTGTAAGAAACTGAAACAGTATATAGGATCCAAAATCTACAATAAATACTGTGTAAGAATAAGAAACTGCTCAAAGAGGAAAAGTTACTGAGATAGGGGAAAGGAGGAAGGGAAAAGGAAAAAGACATTAATTTGTATATATGTACGTAAGATAACTAAAATGACTATACTACTAATTGTATTAATTCTTGAAAAAGAACAGTTATTACTCATGATTAGATCAATTTTACATGTCTATATCTGTTCATCTAAACAACCCTTTTGAAGGTAACAATATGCAATATTACAACCATTGTTAAATTCCTATCATCTTGTTTTGTAAACCTATACAGTTACTGCTTTGGGTTTGTTGTTGTTGTTTGCTTGTCTCTTTTGCTTTTTGCTTTTCTTTTCTGTGTCTTTTTTTCTCTTAAATAAAAAAAGAAGATATATAACTTCTGAATAACCAAATATCAGTTAAAGAAACTGAAGACATAGTTAAAAACTTACCAACAAAAAAAAAAATCCCAAGTCCTTATGAATTCACTGCTGAATTCTACAAGAAATTTGGAAAATACTTAATGCCAATACTCCTCAAACTCTTTAATGAAATTGAAAGGGAAGCAAGTCTCCATAATTCATTCTGGAAGGCAAATATTAACCTGTCACCAAAACCAGAGAAAGACCCAACCAAAAAAGAAACTTACAGGCTCTCTAATGAACATAGATGCAAAAGTCCTCAATAAAATGCTAGCAAACAGAATATAACAAATCATCAAGAAGATTATACACCACAACTGAGGAGGACTCACCCCAGGAATGCTGGGATTGTTCAACATATGCAACTCAATATATGTAATATACCATATTAGAACATCAAAAGACAAAAATCACGTGATCATCTTAATAGATGCAGAAAAAGTTTGTGACAAACTCCAACACTCATTCATGATAAAAAAAAAACCCTAGAGAAAATCAGGATAGATGGTTTTCACCTCAATCTGATAAAAGTCATCTAAGACAAACAAATAGCCAACCTCATAATAAATGGCCAAAAACTGAAAGCTTTCACACTAAAATCAGGAACAACACAAGATTGTCCACTATCATCACTCCATTTCAAAATGGTTCTGGAAACATTGACCAGAGCAATTAGACAAGACAGAGAAATGAAAGGAATAAGAATAGCAAAGGAAGAAGTTAAATTATGATTATTTGCAGATGACATGATACTCTAAATGGAAGGCCCCCAAAACTCCACAAACAGGCTTCTCAACCTAATAAGCAAATTCAGCAACATGGCTGGATGCAAAGTTGATACTCAGAAATCAATAGCATTCCTGTACACAAACCACAAACTCACTGAGACAGAAATTTGGGAAACCACACCTTTCACAATAACATCAAAAAATATTAAATACTTTGGAATCGATCTAACAAAGGATGTAAAAGATTTATACATTGAAAATTACAACACTCTGAGAAAAGAAATTGAAGAGGAATTCATAAAATGGAAATATATCCCTTGCTGATGGATAAGAAGAACCAAATTGAGAAAATGACCAAGCTCCCAAAACTGTTATACAGATTTAATGTAATCCTGATCAAAATATCATACCTTACAGATCTAGAGAAAACATTCCTAAAGTTCATATGGAACCATAAGAGAACTGGAATAGCAATAGCAATCCTAGGCAACAAAGGCAAGGCAGGAGGCATCAAAATTCCTGACTCAAAATTATACTACAAAACTACTGTGATAAAGTCAGCATGGCACTGGCAAAAAAACTGACCTGAGGATCAGTGGAATAGATTAAAAGACTCAGACACAATTGCAAGCACACTCAGCCACCTTATCATTGACAAAGAGGCCAGATATTTTCACTGGAAGAAAGATAGCCTTGTTAGTAAATGGTGCTGGAAAAACTGGCTTTAAACATGCCAAAGACTAAAACTAGACACATGTCTATTACTATTCAATAAACTAAAGTCAAAA
The DNA here is from genome assembly GCA_004363535.1 of Dasyprocta punctata. Classification (NCBI taxonomy): domain Eukaryota; kingdom Metazoa; phylum Chordata; class Mammalia; order Rodentia; family Dasyproctidae; genus Dasyprocta; species Dasyprocta punctata. Next base: position 53,945 of record RJWM01005907.1, on the reverse strand, counting down.
TGGATCAAAGATCTAAACCTTAAAACAAAAACAGTAAATCTACTGAAAGATAAGGTAGGTAGAAATCTTGAAGATATAAGTGTAGGCAAAGAGTTTATGAACAAAAACCAAACTGCATGGGAAATATTTCAAAGATTCAACACCTGGAATTTCATCTTATTAAAAAGTGTTTGCACATCAAAAGAAATCACCAAAAGACAACCCACACAGTGCAAGTAGTTTTAGTCTACTGTCCCTCAGACAAAGGATTTTTATCTAGAACATATAAAGAATTGAAAAAATGAGACCTCCCCAAATTCAAAGACCCAATTTAAAAGTAGGCATCTGAGATGAATACACATTTCTCAGATGAAGAAATACAAATGGCAAATAAGTATATAAAAAACTATTCAACATCATTGGTCCTATGAGAAATGCAAATTAAAATGACACCGAGATTCCATCTCACTCCAGAAAGAATGACTATCATCAAGAAATCAACCAAGAACAAATGGTAGAGGGGCTGTGGGAAAAAAAGAACCCTTCTCCACTGTTGGTGGGAGTGCAGACTAGTAAAACCATTGTGGAAATCAGTATGGAGATTCCTCAAAAAACTAGGATTAGAAGTCCCATTCAACCCAGCTATTCCCCTTCTGGGTATTTTCCCAGAAGAATTGAAAATATCATTCCACAGCGACATATGTGCACCCATGTTTATAGCTGTGCAATTTCGTAAAGCCAGTTCTGAGGACAACCCAAAGGGCCATCAACTGAGGAATCAATTAAAAAATGTGGTATTTTTATATAATGGAATACTACTCAGGCATAAATAATGATAAACTAAAGGCTTTTATAGGTAAATGGATGCAACTAGAAACCATACTCATAAGTAAAATAAATCAGACTTGTATAAGCAAGCACCGTACTGTCTTGCTAGTGTAAAAAACTGAAAGCATAAATAAGATCCAAAAGTTACAGTAGATATAGTAAAAGAGAAAGAAACTGCTCAAGGAGAAATTATATTGTTTGATCAGTCTTGTATGCCTGTATCTTGTAGCTTGAGGTATTACTTTGAGGATAATAATATGCAATATAATAATTACTGTTAAACTCCTATCATCTTGTTTTGTAATACTATATCACCATTGGTGGTGTTGTTGTCATTTTGCTTTTGTAGTTGTTTTTTTAATTGTTTGCTTCATGATTTTTCTGTTTTTTTTTCCTTTAAAATAAAAAAGAAGAAATGAGGCCATTCACTCTTTGTAATTAACATGATCTTTCATACAGAAAGCCAAAAATGCCACCAAAGAATTACTAGCACTGATGAGTTTAGCAAAATTACAAGATATAAAGTCAACATATAAAAATCAGTCACAACATTATGCAAAAAGAAATTGTTTGAAATACAAACCAAAAGAACAATCTAATTTTCATAGCTACCAAAAATGTAATATCAAAAAATAAATTTAACAACCAGCGTGCATACCAGCTGCCATACGGACTCTCTGGCAGGTAGTCAGTGTGAGCCAGGAAAACCAACCAGCCACACCTTAGAGAAGCTACAAGTGTCTAGAGAAGCCTGCTCCACATCCCACTGCCTCCTGGAGAACCTGGGATAGAAGAAACCCAGGTTCCTGACCCACCCCCTACACTGTGGACAGATAGCCAATGTGGGAAGCACCTAGGACCCCACAACCTGCTCATCTGGAGGAACCCAGGAAAATGTCAAGACAAAGAAGCAAAAGGCAATCTCTGGCCTCTGGCCCAAACAGAGCAAGTCCAGGAGACATGGACATGGCAGAAAGCAGAAGTTGCACACCTGAAATTTCTGGGATGATGGCAACTGAAGTAAAGAAACTACTTCATGAGGCTGTAAAATAAATCAGTTCAGAAATAATATCTCAGGTAAAAGAAGAAATGGAAAACATAATAAAAGGGTTGTTGAGCATATCTAAAGAAGACATAGATTAAAAAAAAGAAGAAGAGCAAAAGGGAATGTGAGAAACCTTGAATGAACAATATAGAGAAGAATTGGAATGCACAAAACAGACTCAAAGAGATATCCAGGAAATTAAAAACTCCATTGAAAGCTGGAAAAACAGCTTGAAAGAAACTGAAGATAGACTTTTAGATCTTGAAGACAGGATGGCAGCTAGTGATCACTAAAGGAAAGATCTCTTAAAAATAACAAGGAATCAGAAAATTATAATTCGAAGGCTGCAAGGCAACACAAAGAAAAATAATTTAAGAATGATAGTTGTCAACAGAAAAACAAGAGTCAATACAAATGACATAAAGAGAATATTTACAGAAGTAACAACTGAGAACTTTCCAAACACGGGAAAAGGACCTGACATACAGATAAGTGAGGCATGCAGAACTCCAACTAGCCATAACCAAAATAAATCTATACCCAGACATATAATAATCAAGATCCCAGAAATTCAGCTCAAGAACAGAATATCAAAGGCTGTTAGAGAAAAAAAACAGATCACCTCTAAAGGAAAACCCATCAGAATCACAACAGACTTCTCAACACAAACCATCAAGTCAAGAAGAGCTTTGAGTGAAGTATTTCAAGTCCTGAAAGAAAACAATTTCCAACACAGATTAATGTACCCTGCAAAACTATCTTTCAAAATTGATGAACAAAAAGGATGCTTCCATGACAAAGAACAACCAAAGGAATTCATGACCACCAAACCAACCCTACAAAGAATACTGAAGGACATTCTAGAGAGAGATAAAAATGATCATGGTCCCAGGAACAGCAGCAAAGTGGGATCACTGAGCAGGAAAGACAACTGAATAGAGGGGGAAAGCAGGGAGCCAATGGCAGGAACAAAGCACAGCAGAGATGAACCAGTGCATGTTGACCATAATCATTAAAGTAAATGGCCTTGATTCACGAATAAAAAGAAACACAGGCATAGTGGATCAAAAAACAAGATCCATCAATATGCGGTATACAAGAAACACATTAACTAGAAAAGAAATTCATAGATTAAATGTCAGAAGAGAGAAACCAATGATCCATGTGACAGGGAACCAGAAAAATCCAGGGATAACTTGCCCATCAACCACAGAACAGGTAAGAAAGTTATGACATTTTTATACAATGGAAAGCTACTCAGCTATAAAAAAAGGATAATCACGAGACTCCTCTAGGTAAATGGATGCAACTTGTGATCATGCTCTTAGGTGAAATGGTTCAGACTCATGCAGGTAAACATCATGTTGTCTCCCTAGTATAAAAAACTGAAGGAGTTAGTGCGATCCAAAATGCACAATAGATATAGTAAGAGTGAAAGAAGAGGAAACATCTAAGAAAGGAAGTTAGTAGCCATTGTTAATTCTCTATTATTTTGTTTTGAAGTCCTGTATCATTTTCATTGTTTTGTTTTGATTGGTCTTATTCTGTTTGGTTTGTGCCACGCCCTTTTCTACTCATGTTCTGTTGACAAAGTCCCAGCATGAGAAAAGATAGACCAAGTGTTCTGCTGACAAGGTCCAAACACAGACCCCTGTTCTGTTGACAAGGTCCAAATACGGAGAGTGTCTTCTGAGAAAAGGTCGCAGCATAGAAATTGGGTTTGTGGAATGGGTTAATGCTTTTTGGGAACTATTCTGTTAATTTGTGCTCTGACACGGTTTGGAGAATTTCTTTCCTTCTTTCTCATGCACAAAATTAGTAAACAAAGTACAGAAACTCCCTAAGAACAAAGGGATAATTTATAAAATGTTTTTCTACAGATGGTGTAACTGTCTGACATTGAGTCAGACTAAGATCAAGGTTATATTGAAAACTTGGAAGTCTTAAATGATAATAGTAATGACCAGCTGTCTGAGGCTGTCTGGGAACCTCTATACAGAGAGGCCAATATGCTACTATGTTTTGAGGGAGACAGTGCAGATAGCGCATCCTTGCAGCTGCAAGAACATCACAGGGAGATAGAAGGGCTAAATCAGGGCTGAATATGGTCTTGTGTTTTGCAGGTTTT
>RJWM01005907.1:0-49865 GCA_004363535.1 Dasyprocta punctata | reverse complement strand
AAAACTTTCTGCCTATGCTGACGAATCATGTAACCATAGAAACCATGTAACCATAGAGACACCTGTTGATTTCATTCTTTTATCTAAACTTTCAACCCTGGCCAAAAAGAAAGTATCTATTATTCTGTTAGAGCTTGCAAAAGTAGTAGCAATAGTAATGGTAGTCGTAGTAGTAGAAGCAATAAACGAAGCAGATTCAAGCAGTCTTTGAGCTGTTTGTGTGTCTGTTCTCCACGCGCCGACGCTCAGCCCACCTTCGGGGACTCTGTGGACCTAGCCCGGCTGGACTGCGGCAGGTTTGGTTTGATTTTATTATATCTGATGGCATAGGCAGCTATTTTGAAGATGGCAAGATATGTTATGGTGGTCATTGTTGATTTTCTATTATCTTGTTTTGAAGTCTTGTATCACTTTCACTGTTTTGATTAGTTTTATTCTATTCTGTTCTGTTTTGTTTTATTTTATTAGGTCTGATGGTATGGACAGCTATTTTGAAGATAACCAGAGGCATTATGGTTGCCATTGTTGATTTCCTCTTGTCTTATTTTGAAGTGCTGTATTGCTTTCACTGTTTTGTTTTGATGGGATTTATTCCGTTTTATTTTGTTTGGTTTTATTCTCTGAAAAATAAAAAATAAATAAATAAAATTTTGAAAAATAAATTGAAGTAACAAAATTAAGGTTATTTCACAATCGTGTATATCCCTCTATGAAATAGATTTCTAATCAAAATCACCCATTTATTGCTACATTTTTTTTACTTTTCTATTAGTACATGTTTGTAGTACATAATGTTTATACCACTTCTGGGGAACTGAGACATGTACATAACACACTTTAATTTTTTTATCCCTTTCCTTCCCCTTCTTGCACCTTCCCCCTCCCTCTCTTCATCCCATTCCCCTTTGAGAAAGATCTATCTCCCTACTTCCTATTACCCGTCTTTCATTTTACTCTTTGTTTATACTTTGGGTTTGTCATACAAGAGAAACTATGTAATATTTAAGTTTATGTGTCTGCTGTAATTCACTTAACATTGTGGTCTCAAGATACATCCATTTTCCTATAAGTGACTAGAATTTTTCTTTGTGGCAGAGTAGAACTCCAGTGTGTGTGAATATCATATTCTTTTCATCCATTTATCTGTTGATAGATGGACATGTAGGCCACCTGCAAGATTTAACTATTATGAATTGTGCTTGGTATAAACATGAGCATTCATGTATTACTGTGATATAATGTCTTTAATACTTTTGGGAAGATTCATTGAAGGAGAATATCTGGATCAAATGGAATTTCTGGTTTTAGTTTTTTGAGGAATCTCCATAATGATTTCCATAGGAATTGTATTAATTTATGTTTCCACCAATTACAAAGAAGGGTTCCTTTTTTCCTGCAGCCTTGCCAACATCTGTTATTATTTGATTTCTTAGTGGTGGCTATTCTTTCTAGGGTAAGATGGAAGTTCAGTGTTGTTTTAATTTGTATTTCTCTAATAGTCCATGATGTTGAGCATTTTCTTCATATACTTGTTGGTTATTTGTACCTCTTTTACTGTGAATGGCCTATTAGTTTTAGTTGCCATTTTTTGATTGGGTGTTTTGTTTTGGGGATCAAATTTTCTTTTTTAGTTCTTTGTATATTCTAGATGTTAGTCCTCTGTCTGAGAATAGCTGCCAATTTTTCTTCCATTCTGTAGTTGTCCTTTTACTCTGTTGTTTGTCTTTTTTATTTTTTATTTTTTATTTTTTTTGCTGTGCAGGAAGTTTTTAATTTCATATAATCCAATTTGTTGATTCTTATTACTATTTCCTGTGCAACCATAGTTCTGTTCAGAAAGTCCTTGCCTACACCTATGACTTAGAAGTTTTTCCTGTTTTATTTTCTAGCAGATTAAGTGTTTCTGTTTTAACATTTATTTATTTGATCCATTTGTCACTAAAAAGAACAAGAAATGGGGGAGGGGATGGAAGGAAGGTAAAAGATTTAAATGAAAATAAATTGAAGAAAAAATGAAAATAGAGCTTTTGCAAATGAGGAGGGAAAGAAAGTTTGGAGGGAGGAGAGAGAAAGAAGATTAAAAAATGAATTGAGCTGTGTTATATACATGTGTGGAACTCGCATGATGAATGTGCTCCTTACATACTGCAAACATGTGCTAATAAAAAAAAAAAGAAAATTACCAACTCACCAAAGATACATAAGAAAGCACTGGATAGCAATGAAACTTCAGTGTGCTATAATGATGGATTAGTATGGTCACTGATGTTTCTTTGTGATTTTTGCACTATCCTGTAAAGCTGAGCTGAATATTATAGAGATTTATATCCAAAAGATTGAAATTGCCAAAAAAAATCCTAATTGATTAATACATTAGTATTGGCTGCTGTTTCCTGACCTCCTTCTGTTCCTTGACCTCCCCATCTGCACTTTATTATGCTCTAAGTAGAGATAGAAACAGACTTGTCGACAAGGCTAAGGACTGAAAACCTGCTGTTGGGTGACATTATCACCACTGATGTTTGTGTGTTTGACAAGTTTAAAGCATAGAGTACATTAGGACAAATGTAGTAGATAAACTGGGATGGATTTTTGTTGCTGCTGCTACTGTTATTAGCTGTCATCTCAAATATAGGTAGAAATAGTGATATATACACAGAAATGGAAGCTAAGCTTTAGATAAGTTGCATAACTTCGCCAGCATCTCTTACTTAGGAAGTAGCAAAGTGTGGTTTTTATGCTGAATCGTTTTTTGCTTTCCAGTGGCAAACTTCAATGCCCATGGAAGGCTTGACATACAACTCGTTTCCTAACCACGACTAACTGCTAACTATAAATTGGTAATGATTTTCAGGTTTAAAACAGTTAAAGCATGATTTTATGTTTCCAGTCTTTCTCTTTTCTTTCTTCCCCCTCACCTCTGGGGCCAGGTATTGGAGATGGAAAATCTTGCCCATGCAAAGTAAATGCCCTCCCACTGAGATACTATGAGCCCATTCTTAATGCCTGAATATCAACTTCAGTTGTAACACAACCACAGTACAATTTTATACCATATAGCTCCAATTTTCTTTTTAACCTTCTCAATTTTTGTTCATCCTGCTGGGTAAAATCCAGTGTTAATCTTTCTCTCTTAGTGTTCTTTGTCAAGAAGTGTTTTCACCATGGGGCATCTTCCCTCACAACTTCATAGACAGGTTCTTTTTTCTCAGTAGTGAACACACAGTGTCAAGGGACATGTCACATTTATTTTATCTTCTTTGGGTATTTGAAGTTCTGGTGAAAAGACCAACTACCCCAGGGCATCACCTCCTCTGGTGAGGTTCTGTGCTGCTCGCTTAGATGAATGAAACCCATTTAAAACCCTCCTTACTGAGGCCTCATGCAAAGACTCTTACAATATTAAAGCTTTTAAATTTTTATTTTAATACTTTTTTTGAAGTAACTAAAGTTTATTTTTATCAGAGAATCATGTCTTTGCTAAAAAAATAAAAAAGAATAGTTTATAATACATAATGGGGGGGTTGCCTTCATTCCACCTTATCCCCAATCCTACTCACCAGAAACAGCCAATCATTTTCATTTGTATGTATTTTTAGTGATTCTAGTCATTATCTCCATAAATCTAAAGGCTATGCTTATTCTCTTATTTTTTGACACACAACTGAGAAAGAGCTACTGACATTACTCACAATTTTAAGGATGAAAATTTATGTCTTGCATAATTCCCATCATTTGTCCTATTTTTTCTAATTTATAAAGTCATCGGTTGGTTCCTCTTCAAATTTCCTATAATATCCATGTATATCTATACATTTTGCTTCCACTCTCAAAATTCTTCTTGTTCTATAAGATGGATGTTTTCAAGATACTAAGTTTTCACCTATCTCTTTCCATTGTTCAATTTCTGGCGCTATACCACTGCATTTTTTTTTTCAGTTAAAACCTTTAAAGTTTCTTTTTTAAATGTAATAAATCCTGTGAATTTTTATAGGTTTATTCTTCTGTCTGAAAAAAATAAAATGCTTTTTAATCATCATGAGTAAATAAATATGTTTCCATTTCCTTCTCTATAGGTCTAATGGCATTACCCACTCCACTTTGGCATCGAGGCCAAACAGAGCATTTTTTTTTCAGTAGTTTCTAAAAATCATGCAGTATTTAGTTGATTACATGTTGGGGTCATGGTTCTTCAAGATAGTTTTATTTTTCTAGGATTTTTAAATTGCTTTTCCTCTCTTCAACATTTTCTGTCTTTGATTTTCTGTAGTTGAATATGACACGGTTATATTCTTTTTGGTATTTATCCTGTTTAGTGTTCTTGAGCCTCCTGGATCTGTAGTTTGTTATCTGTCACTAATTTTGGAAAATTCTCAACCATTATGACTTCAAATATTTCTTCTGTTTCTATTCTTCATCCTTCCCTTCGGGAATTCCCATTGTATGTTTTTCCAACTTTTGTAATTATACCACAGCTCTTAGGTATTCTGTGGCATGTTTTTTCTTTTTTCTCTTTCCATGTAAATTTGAAAGTATTTTCAAGCTGATTAATTTTTTCTTTGGTGGTATGGAGTCTTCTTATAACTTCTTTGAAGACATTCTTCATTTTTGTTTTTTGAGGTTTTTTTTCTGATAATCCTTTTTGCTTTTTTTATTAGTATGTGTTTACAGTATGCAATGTTTACATTTCTTGTGTGGAGTTGATACATTGCAGAACACATTTTGTTTTCTTATTTCTAGCATTTCCTTTTCATTCATTCTTTCTACCTCTGTATTTATATTACCCATCTGTTCTTGCATGTCACTCAGTTTTTTTTCCATCAGAACCCTTAGTTCATTAGTTACAGTCATTTTAAATTCCCAGTTTAGTAATGTCTTTTCTGACATTTCTGAATCTGGTTCAATGCCTGCTCTGTCTTTACAAGTTAATTTTTTGGTTTATAGTTTTTTTATTGAAAGCCAGACATGATGTCCTAGGGAAAAGGAAATGAGGTACATTTGTTTTTATATTTATCTGGGTAGAATTTATGCTGTGTTTATTGTGACTTGGTGTCAGAGGCTAAAACTTCTAATACTGTAACTTTGTTTTAGTCTCTCTTGTTATTTTGAGGTGTTTCTAAAGACTTCTTAAACAGAGTCTGGTGCTTGGAGTTATTGTAGCTTTAATGCCCTGCTACTGTGCAGAAGCCCTACTGATAAAGGGTAAGATGCAGGGATAAGGAAGTGTTCCATAATCCAGGTATTAGGTATCTGTGTTTCCATGAGTCTGAGATGGGTATTTCCGTTTTCCCACAAGAAAGGCTACAGGACGTGAAGTCGAGGTGGTTTCATTTTGTTTTGCTTTGTTTTTTCCCAACTCAGCTGGTCTCTGGAAACACTACAATTTGTTCTTGTAAAATAGTTTTCCTTGAGAGTGAAACTTAAGAACAGAAAGCTCTAGGCTGTTTCAAAATGTTAATCTCCCACCCTGCCCATCCTGCCTTCCTATCAGATGCATGACGTTTCTCTCAGATCTTCACAATGAGAAGCTGGTAGGATTTCTGGGAGTCAAACTCAAGACAGCGTGAGACCTGCTGTGACTGGCCCTCCTTAGAGTTTAACTCTGGCCTTAGTCCAGGCTAAGATTCCCACAATTTCTCAGTTACAGTTTAAAGCATTTCTACCAGTTCTGACTCCAAATTAGTCTTCCGCTCCTGAGAGTCTAGCCTAGTTAAACTGTGATTCTCAGTGTCTGTCTCACCAGTTTGGGGGCAGCGATTTACCCTCAGTTCTGTCACAGCTCTAAGAAAAATTGTTGATTTCTAGTTGTTCCATTTTTATTTCTTTCTGTGAGGATGGGAGTGATGAGTTCCACACACGGAATCACAAGAAGCTCGGCAACCTCCTCTTTCAGCCCGGACTTGCCGACTTCCCTCAAGGGCCCTGTGCATTTATTTGCCTTAAGCATTTCCCTTCACTGTATGTTTGGGGCAGAACCACTGTTAACACATCTCTTCCATTTATTTATTTTATACTTTATCTGTTTGTATATTTCTTCAATTACTTTGATCAGAGACTGAGTGGAAAAACTTTTACTATTTCTTGCGTGTATAAAAATATTATGTAGTCCTTTCCTTAATTGATTCCAAGTTAAAAGTAATTTTTAGTGCAGCCAATGAGTTCTGGTGTCGATGCAATTGTAATCTATTTAGAGGGGCCATGTTTTAAATACTAAAACTTTGAAATTTTTTTCCTCTGAGTATTCTGAAATTTCACAAAGCAGTGCCTGGGTATGGATTTCTTTTCATTCACTTGCTAGTACCCAGGGACCACTTCCAATCTCCTCTTTTTCCAACTTTGGTAAATTTTCTACTCTTTCCTTTTTTTTTTTTTTTTTTTTTTTTTTTTTTTTTTTTTTTTTTTTTTTTTTTTTTTTTTTTTTTTTTTTTTTTTTTTTTTTGTACAGGGGATTGAACTCACAACCTTGCTTGAGCCCACCAGGCAGGAGCTTTTGCCGCTGAGCTAAATTCCTGGCCCTCTACTCCTTCCTTGATAGTTCATACATTTTTGGAAGCTTGATCATTCATGGTTAAGAACGAAGGGTGACATTTGAATGAATTATCAATGCGCATTTTCTTCTCTTGTTGTTTTCTCTATGTATTTCTCACTTAAATGAGACACTGCATGTGGCCAGAGCACCCTAGAGGACAGTGTTCCTCTGTGAGGATGAGGGCAGCAAACAGCAAAGGGAATGTGAGTGCTTTACTTCGGGGGTGCAAAACTCTGCCCTACAAGCTTGCCTGTTGCTTGGACTGCATCTGAGAAGACCTCTGCTCTAGTTCAGCACAATTATTCTGCTCAGGAGTAGGCACCAGAAGACAGCATGTGGTTGCAAAAACGCTGGGTTTTAATCATCCGGGGTGTCTTGCCGTCAGGCCCCAGTGCCTGACCAGAACTGACTACCAGCCTCACACCTGCTGATGCCCAGCTTTGAGTATCAAGGGTAAGCTATCGGGCTCACTTGAGCTTCACTGTGGAAGAATCTCCCAATTTTATCCTTCGACTTACTTGAATCCACTTTCTGTGTTCTAGAAAATTGTTGAAAGCCTTTGTGGGCTTATGACCATGACACAGTCTTTGCTGTTTTATTCTTTTTGTGTTTATTATGTCATTCCAACAGTTGTCAGAGGAAAGGAAAGATGAATACAGATGCTTAGTCTGTGTCCATGAGCCAGGATCTTATTTTAAAATTTGCCTTAGTTATCTAAATGGCATGTGAAAAATCCTTATCATGACAATTTAAGCAGCACATGACTACGTGGAATAAAATGTTACAATCTGTCTTTATTTTCCATCCACTTTCCTTCCATGTCCTCTTGGCCTAGTACTTTATGCTCTATGTATTATTTATATAGCTTATCTTTTAAAATGACTATTAAATAGCATGTTTTTAATCTCTAGTCATAGTGAAATAAATTTCTTTCCCAAAATTAATCAAAATAAATTTGAATTCAATTCTTTCCCTTAAGATAACTATTTTGGTTATATGTCTAACATCACCTCATAATTATGTGCTAATCATTTTGTAATTTAGGATGTACTTATTTTAATTAAATTATCCTTCTTAAGCATTTTTCCTTTTACAATGAATTTCACAAAGATAGAACTCTTAGGCTATTTTAGAACTAATAAAAGCATTTCAGCTTTTATTAATATTTTATTTTTTTAAATGTCTAGCTCAGAAATACTGTGATTTTCCCAAGGTCACCTAGGTTACAAGCAGAGTACAGGAGTTTCCCAAATCCTAGGGCAGTGTTTGCTAGTCAGATCCTGCTTCCTTGATGATTGAAAATCCTGCCTTTCCCAGGAGAAAATAGAACTATTAATAAATGTGAGTGATCCTTTAAACACACACAAAAAAAAACCACCTACAAGTAATTAGGAAGATGGATTTTAAATGAGAAAGATATCCAGTAGCTCTAGGCACATGCACATATAAAAATGTTATTACATAATAAACAAAGGTAATCTTGAGAGTGCATATAAATCTTTTCTGGGAAGACTTTGCTGGCAACCTGCTTACGCCCTTCTCCACCCAGTTCAGCTAGTTAAATAGTTAGCAACTCCCTTTTAGAAACTATTATTGTTCTTTTGACTCAGTTGCAATCATTTTATATACACATCTTCTCTTTTGGTGTTAAACTCTGATTATAGGGACTTGGTCTTATTCAGTACTAAACCTCAGGACCTAGGGCATGTGGAACACGCTCACTAAAGGTTTCTTAGTGAATTGACACTTTACACTACCATGCTAAATTCTTTCAATTTAATCCCTCAGTAAAACTAACTGCATAACTATAACAAACATTCCATGAATAACATTGTAAGGAGGAGTTTCTAAGTAGGTCTCATGACAGTTGTAAGATACAAAAACATACTCTCATTAGGTGAAGCTAGCTAAGAGAAAGGTCGCATTTGTTCTTTTACATCTTTGTCTAAAGAAAACTCTGCAGCTCTAGAATTTGTGCCAGAAATAAGTACACCGCCCAATGGAAGCATTCAACTACGTTTGGGGGTGATGCTTTTAACATCTCTCTTTCTAATCAGCACTTTTTGTCCTTTGTTTGTTTATTCTAAAGCAGATGTGAGACTCAGAATCTTCAGTAAGCTAAAGTATCTAGACAGAATTCAACACTATTTTTGCTTTCACTGTCTTGTATTTGCTTATAATAACTTTCCCCTTATGGTAAATGGAAGTTTTCCTTTTATGGCATTAGCATACAGAAGGCACATGTACAAGGTGATTGCAACTGCTGTGTATGAATGGCCAAAATTGGGGGCATGCTGAGTTACACATAAAGTAAGAGCTGGTATCGAATTCTAGTGACATGTCAACCAGTGTCCAACCTGTGCAGCTAGAGAAGGAATCGGTAGGTTTGGTGTGAGTTGCACACAGGTGTAAGTCGAGAACTAGATTGCTGGCTGAGATGAAGGTGGAGCCTTCTCAGAGTCCTGGGCACCTTTAGGAAGATCAAGGCTGTGAGAGGCAGGCCTAATCTTGAGCCCAAAAGCTGAAGACTTTTCAAGGATCTTGACTTTTTCATTTCACATTTATTCTTCCACATACTCTGGTCTGGGTTCTACCTAACCCGTATTACTCTGCTAGGATAGCTCTCACATATTCAATAATGAACTTCTGAAGACATTTGTCCGTCTTCATCTTACTTGATCTTTTGCTAGATTTTTTTTTTTTTATTTCTAACATTTGTGTCTGCTTCTTTCCCTTGGTTTCTATGCTACCCTGTTCTCCTAGCTGACCTCTAAGTCATATAGATTCAGGAAGGTAGCCAAAGGTAGGAATCACTTTTGCACCCTGATTTTCATCTGCCAAGGCGCCAAGTTTTGGTTTCTTCCAAGGTGAATCCTAGAGTCTTACCCTGAGCAATCTACTTCACATTCAAGGTTCCATTCTCTCCTGTATGCAGTAGACTCACAGACAAGAAGTTCCAGCCGGACATCTCTGGAACCCGGACCATCTGCCCAATTATCTTCTTGACAACCTCCCCTCTGGCATCTAGAAATTCTATCCAAATGAGCAACCAAACCGTACCCATCTTTATTCTCTGACTTCCCTGTCGAATTTCATCCTTCTCTGCTATTTTCCACCTTTACAGTAAATTTTGCTGTAATCCATACATTACTGACCAAAATACCAGGAATGACCCTCGTACTGTTCTGCTCCTAGCATCATGGACCCATTGATTCCCAATTTTTTGTTTTACACCTCACTTTAGGGTAATTACTGCATGTCATTACTTGTCTAAGCATCCTCCTTCACTCCTGAGTGATGGCAATCACTTCTATGGCCTCCAGCTTTCTTTTCTACTCTCTGTCCCCCATTTTGTAATTCACACTGCAACAAGATAGCACATTTCAAATATTCAGTGCAATCCTGATGTGAATTCCTGCGAGTTCCCCGTTCCCTACAAGGCTCTTTCTCCTCGTGGCGCCTGCTCGCGCACTGAACTGTGCTGTAACTGTTCTTGCTCTCTGTATCCTGCTCCTCCCACCTGAGATATTTTATCTGTTCTTTTGCTGTCACTCCACATCTGACAAGTTCATGTGTTCACCTAAGAGTCACTGCTCCTGAGAAAACACGTTTCTCTGACTACAGTGAACCCACTGAAGCTCATGCCATGAGGCTTTCTTGCAAGGTACTTAGTCAGGCTAGTAGCTCACTTTCATTTGTGTGTTTGTTAGTTTAAATTCCTCTCTGCTGGCCATGGTTTGGGTCTGGAGAGTCAGCCCAGCCCATGGTCTCTTCCCTGTGGAGCCACCAGGAGACAGGGCCTGGTCGTTAGGCGGTGCTCTTGAAGGGGACGTTGAGACTCCGGTCCCTTCTCTCTTTCTGCATCGGAGCCGCCATGAAATGCACAGGCTTCTTCCACCACGTGCTCTGATATGACAGCCGTGCTGTCACAAGCCTGATGGGGCCAAGCAGCCCTGGTTTGAAAGCTCTGAATCTGTGAGCCAAAATAAGCCTTTCCTGCACTGAGCTGACGAACCCGGGTTCATCACCGTGATGGAAACCCCACTCACTAAAATGTACTCCATGAGGGCTGCTCATATCAGGTCCACTTTAGTTCATGTGGGTCTTCACTTTTCGGGAAAATCTCTGAGTAGCACTAGATGCTCAATAACTAGGTCTAGAATAAGTGAAGAATAAAGGGAAGCAATGAAGTTGGTAGTGGAAAAGTGAGAAGGCAGTGAGCTGAGAAGCAAGAAAAGCAAATGACCTTTATTGTCTTCATTAGGATGTGAGTGTGTCTGTGGAGGAGGGAGGACTAGGAATTGAGCCCACAGCCTTTGCACTGAACTATATCCCCACCCTCTTTATAACCTTGAAACAGATTCTGGCTAAGTTGTCCAGGCAGGGCTCAAACTTGGGATTCTCTTGCCTCAGCTTCCCAGAGTGGGATTATGAGTATGAGCCACCACCCCAGGCTTTGGCCATCATTGCTTAGTCAGTGAGGGGAGCAGCTTCTCTGTGACATTAGAGCTAGAGACAGGTAGATCACCAGGAGCTAGTAGCAGGGCTTCTTTGAACATTTTCCATCCCTGTTTTACATTTCTCTTCCTGGTTTTTGGTGAGAGTATATTTGCAGGAAATAATCTTGGGAATTTAAATATAAAAGCTTTGCTTGATAAAAACACTTCACTGGAAAGATTTTCCTACTATAGAATGCTTACAGGTCATTTCTACATTCAAATGAATAGTTTTGATGCTGTAAAGTAGATCTTTTGTAAGGTACTTGCCAAAAAGTGAAACTCTGTTCATTTAAAAATGACCCATTTGTGTGCAAATAAAATTGCCTGTCATGGTTTGAAAGGATTATTTATGGTTTCTAAACATTCATCCCTCCCAACTCCACTCATATGTTGTCTTTACAAAATGGAAATTTAATTCCATTACAGTGTTGTGCTGTCCAATATTTAAACTTTGTTATATTTTATTGTAACATGATCACATTCAATCCCCCCACTTGCCACATTAGACAGTGACAAAGCATATCAAATAGTCATTAACTTTTTACTTAATGTGTACTGGTGACTGTGACTAATAGTACAGTGATCACTTCAAAAGATAATCACTAGGAACCGTAATTTTTTACAATGATCTAAGAACAAAATAGTTCACTATAATGCAGAAAAATCACTATATAATACACAAAATGATTATACAATATACTGGACAAGAATAAAACCACTTAAGGTAGAAAGCAGGAACATTTAAATGATATTTATTTGCATTTGAATCTTAGTCTGTGGATTACATAGTACTGTATTACATTTGATGTTAAATGTATACCATATAAGTAGAACATTCTATGAATATTATTTTTTATTTTTATAGCTATAAAGTTCTGGACTTCTTCAGTTCCTAAAGCGTATTTCTGTATCTGGCATGGCACTGCTTAGGGTGAAGGACAGACTGGGATCTGTATCTGGCATGGCACTGCTTAGGGTGAAGGGCAGACAGGATTGTCTCTGAGATGCCACCTTCCAAAGAAACTGTGACGCAGAGATACAGCCAGACAGAGGGTTACCTATCAGGCCTCAGAAATGAACTGTGTTGCTATTTGGCCAAAGGCTTCACCAGCAGACACCATCTGTTTTCAGGTACTGCTCATAGTAGTGAGGGATGCATGAACAATAATTAAAAGAAAGCAATGTACAGGCTGTTACTAACAAAAACAAAGACTTCCAAACAATTTCACACTGTGCATAAATATATAATTGAGAGGAACACTCAGTCAAAATGTTAAGGGAAATAATGCAAGTTGGGTATTCAATAAAAAAATCTTATTTTTAAATGCCAATTTGTATTTTATAGAAAAGAAAAATCTGTAGACTTGTAAATGCCCATGTTTTCCTCTTTCTTTGTCTACTTTCCACTACCAACTCTGAGAGAAATGACTTTATTATGTTACTTTGACATTACTTTGAATTAGAATGGGCGTGGCTCCCTATAGCTCCTCTTGGCTGCAAAGCAAGTGTCTCTGGAATGTTTGCACCCGGAGCCTAAGATTGGTAAGGTTTTTAGAGCCAGTAGCAGCCCGTGCACAACATGGGTTTACCACCACCAGTCCCTGCAGTCACAAGGGGTTTGTAGAGATTATTGACTGCACCAGAGTGGAAGCCACTGACTGAAACTGCCAGTTTCAAACCTATCTAGCCAGGGTATTCTAAGAGTCACATCATGAAACTAATGCACTGTCATCTTTCCATGACTTTACAGGTAGCTTCAGAAACATAATTTTTGCTATCAAAAAAGAAAGATTTATTTTAAGGTAAAAAGAAAAATACAATTATAGCAAGTCTTGACATTAACATAAAACATCATATAATGGCAAGTTTTATTAAGATGTCATGATATTTTAGCTTAACTCTCAGAAGAGTTGACAATTATTTCTCAATTTCAATGATAGTGGAGATATATCATCATCAAAGATTTCAAAGGCATTATTGCTTGGATTCTTGAGGAACTCAACATGTTCTATGTGTATTCTTAGGAGATTTATTTTTGTAATGTAATGGCAGATTTTTGTGAAGTTTATTACTTACCTGTTCTTCTAAACTATAAGTATGATTGATATTAATGATTCTCTCATTTTGTTTTTAAAAAGAGTACGTGTATGTAGGAAAACAATTTATAATTTTAGCTGTCCCATGGACTAGAATAATTTAAGGAAATCAATCACACATTTATCTGTTGTACTTCTTCCTAAGAACTTCCTGTAAACTCCATAAAGGAAGATACTATGACCATTGTTCCTCTATGGTTCTCTACAGCCTGGGAATACTATGTGCTCAATAAATACATGTAGTTTGAATGGCTGGGTGATTAAGAAATGATACCAGGCTACTGACTAGATTATTTAGTAGGTGTCATAGGCCATGAAAACTAGTGTATTTTGTGTGTCCTCAGCATTATGCAGTATGTTACATAGATATACAGCAAAACAGAGGGTTCTGCTAAGTGTGTTAAACAAGGGAAAGGAGAAAAATGTACAATAAAATAACTTATTCATGATTATTAAACTGAAGATAAATTCATTTCTACTGATACTGACTGAAAACTGATGAAAATATTCCCCAAATGGTTTGCATACAAGTGCAATTGCTTTGTGAAATAGTTGTAGTTATAAAACATTGTTAGCTGATAATATATTTTAATTCTCAAGGGAAAATTAAAACCTATGTACTGTAAAACATGACAATGATGGAATTTATTCTTTTAGTAACTCAAGATTTCATCTTTTGGAAACGTATAAAATGTGAAACAGGCTATTACAAAAGACATAAAGTTATGCAAAGTATAACTTGAGATTCCTTTCATGTTTCTACATAAAGCCCTCTGTGGAACTCTTAGAGTCCTCTTAGAATGACATCTTGCTTTACAAGTGAAACATATATCTGACATCGTGAGGAAAACCACACAAAAACAACTAATTTCATTAGACTTTTCTAATGTTCCTGTCTTTCCTATGAGCATCTTTATCTAAAGTCAGGTTGAGTCTATTCATTTATGTATAAAATTTATATTTAAAAATCTGTATCTTATATCTACATTGATACAGATCCATCTTACACCTTTATCTTTGCATTAAAATCTCCAGAAGGATTGTCAAATTCAGAACTGACCAGGAATTTCTTGAGTTTGACTGAGCCAATAACTAGAATTATACTCAACTCACTACACATAAAAATGTAAGGAGAGGTAGAAAAATCTAGTATAAGATTAGAGATCCTCCTGTGTCTTGTTATGGTGATAGCTCTTTATTCATGCACACACGGAAATAGTTTTTCTGCTAGGTTTCTTGAAACACAGCAGAGGTATAACAAACATTTGTGGGAAGTATCAATAAATTTCCTTTCCAACTACCCTGGGTCATACTCTGTGTATTCTATTCTAGTTTAAGCACAGAATGCACACTGTAATACCTACATCTTGTTTTAGAGCACTTATTACTTAAATGAGTTAATATTTATAAAAATTTAAGGAGTACCTGCTATGCTATATTTTCTAAATACTATTAAATAAAATAATAAAAAATATTGCTTTAAAAAGATAAAAGCTCTTATATTAGAGTTTAGGAACAAACTGAAAACCTCAATGTTCAAATTGCAGGGCACTCAGAAGCAATAAGTTAGTGAGCAAAACTGAAGATTGTAGAATGTGCGATGGATAAAGAGATACCTGCCAAGAATTGCGAAGAGATAGGGATTTGACCCTCCCTTCCACCTCACAGTGAATCTGCCACAATTTCACGGATGCTAGTGCATGACTTTCTGGACTACATCTTCCTGTTCAGAAGATTTGCAGTTGCTTTGAAGAGTTCTTTTGATTCCATTCTGAATCAAATAGGTTCCTTAATAAATCAGACACACAAGCTAAAATATCACATGGCTTCTCTTATATGAGAAACCCAAATTGTAAATAAAAAGCAAAATAAAAGATAGCTAATGGGAAGTGGGGAGATAGATCTTTCTCAGATGGGAAAGAGCTCAAGAGATAGAGGGGCGAAGAAAGGGAGTGAAAGGGAAAAAAAAGGAGTTAAAATGTTTTATGTCCACTCACCACCTCCACACAAGGAATGTAAATATGTACTGCAAACATGTACTAATAAAAGGAAAGAAAAGAAAAGCCAGTGAAAGATTTGATTCAACCACACTAAGCCTATAATACATGAATGATAGCTCCTAGCAGCATTTGGTAGTAATTCTGTTTTCAGGGCTGGGAAATTGAACCAGGGCCTCGTAAATGCTGGGCGACTGCTCTGCTAACACAGCCACATGCTAAGCCTTCTCTCCCAGCTGAGTAAAAGTTTTGGCTAGAGACCCAGCATTCTATTTCTTTTGTTGAGGAGTTTTAAAATTCCTCTTACTCTCAGAACCTGTTACTAGAAAATCTGCTTTGATTCTTGCTTACCGTTTGGCTTTTATTTCATTTCAAATTGGTAAATCACCTCGAGGTGATTTTAGAGCTTGTTTTCAGGTCAGTGTCATCTTGCATTGTTCTATTTTAACGCTTATCAGTTTTCCTTCACAATTCGCAGTGGTGGTTTTGCACATTGTAATTGCTGGATCAGCTGTAAGTCCTAGCTGTAGAGAGTACATTGAAGGATAGTGATTTTTTTGTGTTAACCTCCAGCTGTAGTGAATTAGTCACACATGTGCTTTAAATAAATAATGTAAAGAAAAATATATTCTTACTACGTTCTTCCCATAATTGAAAAGTTTGGCTGTCTTTTCCTTTTTCATGACTCCAACATGGAGCATCAAACACACATTAGACTAAATAGTAGGTTATGGCATCAGACCAGTCCTTCCTGGGAAAGTATCCGGAAAGCAGATGGCTGTCACTCACACCCTGAGCAGGAGAGGGGGCAAGGTTATCTTCCACAGCATCCTGCGGTCTTAACCTGTTACATGTGAGATGAGGGGAAGGAGCTGGTGCTCATTTTCTCCCACAGAGTACGTGCTGCGCTCTCTGTTCAGTTACGGCTTCCCGAGACCTTTACCAGGGATAGGGCAGCCCCTAGAGCTACTCACAGCTCAATTATGAATGAATACATCAATTAATGATAAGTTCAGTTTCAGACAATTATGTTCCCATTTGGAAAAGGTTGGCATCTATATTAATTACACTCAAAGCACCACCAGCATTCGTATATCTATTTATTCTGGGAATTATTATTTTACCTAGTTTTCAAAGCTTCAGATTTAATAAATTTTATATTTTAAATAAACATTTAATATAGTTTTAACTAGGATGCTGGTGACCTTACTTGATTGTGTAAATAGAGTGACATGTTTAAGTACACCTGGCATACTCACATTTTCTATTTTTAATATAGACATCAATCATTTACCACAGATCCTTTATTGCCTCTAAGAGACATCCTTAGCCACAGTGTTGTCAAGGAAACGTACTAAAGCTGTTACATAAAAGGATGTCTCTGAGGAAAATCTTTCAAAAATGATATTTCTATTTTTCCAGAATATTAAAAATTATAATTTCCGCACATTTCAATTTAACTAAAAGTATAAGCAGGTCATATAATGATATAGCTCTAAAAATCTGTCAGGTAATGACATTCTTAATTTGAACTTTAAATTATTAAATGTCACTGATACAATGTAAAAACCTAATCAGGAAGAGATCTTTTTAATGATATGACACCTGATTCTCGTATTAAGCATATCAAATTTCAGTACAATCTTCAAGATAAAGATGACCTAGGTTCTTCAAAGAATTAACAAATTGAAAATATTTCTCTATTTCCAAGTATCTGAGGCAGAGGAAAAATTCAGTGATTACTTGGAAGTGGTAAATTTCATAAGTACTTGATAGGAAGTGTTGTTAAACAGCAAGTCTGTATTATTGATGTGTTCACTCTCTCATGTTAGAAAATAGTAGTTAGACACTAGGATGATCACAGGCTGTTATCTTTAGTACCTGGGTTATCTATTTTAAATTTATCTTTCAGTACTAAAGGATATAAGATTGAATGAAAAGTCTGAGGGAAGATTTTCTGGAATATATATTTATGTGTATTTTGCTGAAAGCATGTATTGATATTATAGAATACATTTTTTAAAACTTACAGAGATTATTCAACAGATGAGGACATGTGCCAAGACACTTACCTAGAGTTACTCAGGAAAAAAGACAAAAATAGAAACTGTTTTGCTGATTCATAGTTCAGTGCTATTTCCACCATATCGTCAGTTCATTGAGGGACTTGGGTTACCACTCCTGTGATTCTTTCCCAACAGATACCACCGTAGATCTTAAATGTCAGCATCACATAGAATTTTGTGTCCTATTTACATCACTCCTGTGTGCTGGAGAAAAAAGAATGTGTGAGATAAAAATGAAATTTAAAAAATAATAATTTTAAAGAAACATATAGGGATTCCCAGTAGTCTTGACGATACATTAAGGAATAAAAGTTTACTGCAGCATGAAGAAAACATAATAGAGTTTGATAGTCAAAATTATGAAAATAAATAACCTTTGAAAGAAACAAAGTAAAAATAAGATGCAATGAAGAAATTAAGAATTATGCTTTGTCGTATACACTCATGCTATAAAACATTGCAGAAACACTCTGCCTACCATGGTATCATTACCTGATTGTGTCTAGGAACAAACCATCTGGAGTGGCACTGTCACGTAGCTCACCTAGGCAGTATCCACAGCTGATAGAATAGAATGCTGACCTTTTTCAAGGCAGAAAAATATGGGTAGCACTTGTCAACAGTCTGTTTTGGTTAATAATTCTATGCACTTGACAAGCATATATATATATGCTTCTGTTCATTGTGAAGATTTTCCTTTTGCTCATGGTTTTCAGAGAATACTGTTTGCACGTATGTGATTTTCTTTGTAATTATCCCTCTTAATGTTCATAACACTTTTTGAATCTATTTCTTTGTATATTTCATCAATTTTAAACACATCCCAGTCATTGTTTCCTTAAATTATGTTTCTGTTTCATTTTTCTTTCTCCTTTCAGGTTAACAAATACCTATGTGTGTAATACCTTTCACTATGCACTATCAGCCATTTACATATTTGTTTCTGTGTCTTCTTTTTTATCAAGACTACAGCTTAGATATTTTGTTCTTACTTTTCTTTCAAGTCACTAATTCTCCCTGTAGCAACTCCGACACCACTGAAACCTATATACTGATTTTAGAATTTCTGTTTGGTTTAGTTTTGCCATAGCCTTAGTTTTTTACATCAATTCTATTTACCTGACTATATTAGTCATATTAATGCTTCTACCCCCAGATCTCCTGCATGACTCTATTACCTGTTATTTTTCTTGAATTTTAGACTATACTTTCTCCTCATTGTCTGATTATTTTTGATCAAATGTTAGATGGTATACATCAACATTATAGATAAAATTTGAGTATCATGATGTTATATTCTATAAGAAATAATTTGCATTTGTTTATGACTTAGAGACACTAACAATTCCAGACCACTTTAATTTGTTCAAGGGTTGAAACAATTGAAAATTGGTCTTAGGCCCATATGAAAATGACTCTATTCCAAATTCCTACTTATTTCCATGATGTCAAATTTTGCAGTTGTGGTCCAGAGTCTAGACGGTTTACCAGAGCACACACCCCCACCCTTCTTTGATCCTTGATTTATTGTCAATTTCCAATTTTGTCTTCTTCACCTTATGAGTGTAATGGAAGTTCTCAGCATTTCAGTCTTTTCTATCATAATGAGCAAATACTCATTAATCTGGATTTCCTTCTTTTCCCAAATCTTGTCACCATGTTTACTTTCATAGTTGTTATTTGATGTCATTACACAAATTTTGCTTTATTTTGTCAAAATTTTGTAATTTTTTTCAGCAATATAATTGGTCCAAATTATTCAATCTTTCATTACTAGAAGTCAACCTCCCAAATTTTGCCTTTGAAATTTGTCATGTTTTCATGCATTTGTGTAGTTTTCATTTTTCCACCTTAAAGAATATTTTTCAAGAAGGAAACTGTTTTCCATTTATCTTCCCTCTAGTGATACGAAGATACAAGAAAATTAAGCCGAAATTTAACTCAATAGGTTTATTACACTCTTTTCACTTATCTGTAGAAATTCAATAGACTCAGTTGGAAGTCAGGGAAATACAGTGCTCTGGTTTGGTTTGATTTTGTTCTAATGGTACTGGAATTGAAACCAAGGCCTTCACACTAGGCTAAATATCCAGCCCTTTTGTATTTTCTGTTTTGCAACAAATTGTGCTAAGTCCTAAAGCTGTCCAGACTGGCTAGGACCTGTGATCTTTCGGTTTGCTGCATGCTTAAATATAAGGCATGCAACACCACACTTGCTCACTGTATCCTGTTAGGGAGTCATTTAATACCAGGATTGTTTCTGATAATATCATATATTCATTCCAGAAGGTCAAGTTGGTATTATTCTTATTTTCTGATTGAATATTTTTATTGTAGAATATAGTTGACAATTATATAGTTTTTCTATTACTAACATACTATTGAACATTGTCTTGGTTACTTTTCTCTCACTGCTGGGACAAAAAAATCCAACACCCAAAATGAAGGAAGGAAAAGTTTATTCAACTCACAGAAGTGTTGTGGAGGTGTCAGTCCATAGTCAGCTGGCTCCAAGGTCGGATGGTGTGGCTGAGGGGCAGCCGTTCATGGAAAAGGCAAATGAGAAAAGCATGCCTCCTTCCCTCTCTTGTACTACATGCAGGCTACCCGCCCCTGCATGGCACAGCACTCACACCGACAATCCCAGTGATAGACAATGAACCAATCACAAACGCTAGACTCGGCCGCCTTTAAAAGGCCCACCCCACCATGACCTCGTAAAGCCTTGGTGGGACGTTTAAACACAAACCATAACAAACATTGTATGACATTAACTTTAAAACATATTAAAAATCAACTTTTACATATTTGAATCATCTAATTTCAAGTTTTAAGAATGTGACAAGTGAAAGTGAAACTTAACTGCTTCTGTAGGTGATTTATTAGTAAATGTGATACCCTACAGTAATACCTCGGTTCACGAATTCTTGTTGCAAACAGTTTGATTCATGAACAAAATAGTTGGGCAAGATTTTGCGTCAGTTCACAAACACTGCATCAGGTGACAAACACAACCCTGGCCATCAGGTGACAAACACAAACTCAGCCATCTTCCCCAAAATTGTAAAACAAATTCAGTTAGTACTTAGGTACCACTCTGTGTGTATGTGCTTGTGTGTGTGTTTATTTTGGTGTACTTTTAATACAAGAATTGAATTGCTCAAAAATAAATTGAGATCTAGAAAGCTCCCACCTGACTTAAAATACACAAGTTTAAATATTGCCTGGTATATATCTCTATATACATATATTTATATATATTTATATATGCACGTACATAGTTGATAGAGAACAAGCAAAATAGAAGATAGATAAATAAGAAGTAGAGAGATCTTTTTCAAATGGATGGAGAAATGAAGGATAGAGAGAGGAGGTAAGAGGAGAGGGAAATGCTATAAAAAAAAGAATTTAAGAGAAAAAAAGAAAATAAAGCTTTTGCAGATAAGAAAGGGACTGACAGTTGGAAGGAGCAGGAAGGAGAAAAGGGAAGGGAACAAGAAAAGAATTCTGATGTGTTATGTCCATGCACCAACACCACACAATACATGTAATCATTATGTACTGCAAGTGTGTACTAGTAAAATAGCTGGAATATGACCAGTAACTCCTCCCCACCTGTTTGCCCCAACCTGTTTCTTCCTTGTGTCCTCATGAAACCACTCTCCTGCACTGGTGCTTAATATATGTTAATCTAATGATGTGTTGCTTAAAGTTAGCTGTTTTAATATTTGTGGAGACTCGTCTTTGAAGAGCCAAAAAGTCTCACTGTATATTTATTGTAAGAAAACTTAACAGAAGGCTAACACTGCAGTCATCTCAGGTTCATTGCTGACTTCTACCCAAGGAGAATGCTTGTTGCAGGGCACATCAAAACAGCATTTCAGCATAAATGCTTAATAAGTGTTGGACGGTGCAATAATCATGCTGCTTTTATTGTATTTCTTAGCCAGGGCTATAGATAGTTTCTAAGGACAGCTAAGTCCATGTGGTCTACAAATAAGTAGTCTGAAAGTTATGCCTGGCATACAAATTCTGTATTTGATCAGCTGCTTCCAATTCCATTCTTATTTATATTATTCTCAACTGTATTTGACCCCAAAGGAGAGAACTATGGAGGAGCAAAACACTTAGCATCGCATAAATTGTGGACTAAGAGTTTACAACTTCCATACAATTTAAATGACTCACAGGGGTTCTGAAAATGATAACTGCATCAACTATGATAGTGGGTATTTTTTATTTTAGAGATCTGGAAACTGGTTTGTGCATAAAAGTTTGTAGAAATTTATTACACAGGTAAAAAGAACAAATGCTCTTACTACCTAGTGAATAGTAACAAAAGACAATCAAATTATTGTGAATCCAAAACTTAAAATGGCAACTAAAATAGACTATGTCTCATATAGTATATTTCTACAATGGCTTTATTCATAATTCGAGAAGAATGTTTTGGTTTTAAACTATGCTTTGGTTCTATTATGAGAACAAGAGTTTGGGGAGGAATGAAAGAAAAGTGAAGTAGAACAAGCAAATTCAATTGTAAGGAGAACATTTTCTTTGGAGAAAGGTTTGAAATCTTAGAGGTCTCACTAGATAAGTATGACATTAATTTTTTAAAAGCCCTAACATAACTGCTCTTGAAAGTGGGACTGTCAGAGAGGGAATTATTTTAGTTACAGAGCTGGAGAGTGTGATTGGCGCCTAAGGAAACAATCATAGCATGGTGGCAGGGTTACAGGAAACGTATTGGAATGGTTATGCTGGCAGATCCCAGCTCTAACAAATTTTTTAAAGAACTCCTCTTAAAAGCGTAGATAGATTTTAATAAAATAAAACATAAAAGTATAAAACATTTGGTTGGATTTGAAAGGGCATGACTGAAAAAGCAGCCTAAATTAAAAGAAGTCCTAGATTTCAAAGAGGCACAGTTATTGTAAACAGGGATGATGATGCTGCCTCTCTGTCAGAGAGAAAAAAACATGTAAAAGGAAGCCTTTAGGGAAAGCAATGGGAAATAATATACACTGAAGGAAAAGGTACATGTAATTCAGTCTGCGTTGGACATCATCTGAGAGACAACAATTGGGAAGATTTGACCCAAGAGATGAAGACAAGCAAGATTGTTTTGAACAATAGATGTTTGGGGCAGCCCACATTTATTTCATGATAGGGCTCCCTATAAGACAAAACATGGTGAAAATTGTGTCATGAAGGCGATAATCAAACTTAAAAACAAAGGGAAAGGAAAAGCAAAGTAGTTGTTGTGGCCTTGTGAATAGCTATGTATGTGGTAGTTACAAAAAGGAATCAATTTAATGAGCAAGTTAAACTATTTTGAGGCTTCATGGAGTAGAAGAACAGTAGATAGAAATAAGAAATTCATAACCTTTCTCATTGCAGAAAAAGTCTGCTGCAGAAAGAGATGTTACGTAAAGTTCAAACATTTCAGAAGCTAAGAAAAGACATGGTCTGTGGAGGGTAAATCTCCAGCAAGAAACTACGGTGAGGGAGACAGAAACCTTCCCTAGCAGGCAAATCTTATATGCTTGAGACATTCCAAAATATGCAAGGGTATTCCCTAAAAAATAATCCCTGTCCAGTTTGCATCTTGGACAGATCTCACCTCAAATGTTGTCCTAAAATTGGGGCTAGAGGCAGAAAATAACAGCTTCAGTCAGAAATGAAATTTTAAAATTTTGACTATGCTAGATAACAAAGAAAAGAACTTCAAAAGAGCTGGTAAATTTACTTAATGTACTGCTGTTTCCCGATTTATATCCTTCCTGGGAAAAAGTTAAATAGACTGATAAATAAGGTCGTGACTACTGCAAATCTCAAAACTTTGTCAAGAGTGTTTGCCCATTTTCCGATAGAGGACAGAATAAGAAGTATTTTCTTCCCTTCCATATTTGTTAAACATAATTAATCTCCCCCTGGCAGGCTTTACAATTCACTGATTCTGGACCTTCAACAAGTGCCATTGATCCCGGGGGCGGGGAGGGCTCTAGTGCAGTAGAATTTTTGTCTTTGCTGACTGCCCTTTCTTAGATAGCAGGGAGCCTTTCCTGTGGTCTTTGAGGACACTGCATACTGGCCTCTGGTTCACGGGATAATTCTTCTTTTACTGAAGGTGATCAGTTTGTAGCTAGGATTGGGCTGTTTTTCAAATTATAATTCTAATAATCCGATATGTTCAATTAAGTGGAACACAACCCAGACTATAACTTCAATCTTGTCTAGAGAACACAAAAAGAACATGAGGAAAATAGACTCTAATCTTTGTTTGTTTTTTACTTTAATGTAAAGGCCAGATTCTATATTACCAGGGCCATAATTTCTTCCTAAGAACTTTATGATGTGTAATACTTATATTCCAATGTGGGTGCTTTTTAAGTAATTGGTATTGATAGGGGAACAGTTATGTTCCTGTTGGATGTCGCTGTGTAACTCCACTGAAGTGTGATAGATAGTGAAGCTGGGCACAAATTAGGATGGAAAACACATCCCGCTGTACATCTTTAGTCTACAAAACAGTCGGACTCTGAGACGATAGCCTTCCTGAAGATAACCTTCCTGGAAGAAGAGTTGATATTTGTGGCGGAGCCTTGCAAACAGGCAGGAGACTGTCCTGAGGCTCATCTTCTTCCCTGCAGAGTGACATGGATCCTTCATTTGTCATTTGCTTGATTTTGAGCCAAAAAAAGTGACAAGATGAAAACATGGAAATACGTATTAAAAAAAAAAAAAAAAACATTCCCTGCTCTTCGTATTTCCAAAAATGGAAATGTATTCCAGTCTCCAAGAGGTAAACTGTGGGAAGAACCCTTCCATCCTTTCACCTACCTCCTTTACTCCTGAGGATGGTGGAAGTGATAACTTCTGGTATTCATAAATTTGAGAAAATGTATATATTGAGCATGATTAGTTTTGCTCCTTATGAGTTTCCCTATTTTTAGAGTCAGCCTGAATCCAAAGCACACAGCAGAGGGACGTTTCCCAGGGTAGGTTTTGTGCTCACAGCAGAAGATTCTGCAATCTGGGACTGAATTTGATTCAAATTAAAGTCAAGTGTGTTAGGAGAGCCATTTAACTACCTATATAAACCATGTTCTTCAGTTCAGTGTTCTCACTAATAAAGTTAAATTTTTATATTTATCTCTCTGAGTCCCCAGTGTCCATTTCAACCTGGGGAATTATAGGCACAAGAATCTGATTATCATCCCTAAAACTCTAACAGACATAGAAGTAGCTACAGATGAGGGAGGAAATGTGAATCATTCTCAGTTCGGGGAGCTAATAAAGCCCTTTATGGGCCTTCATGTATTCAGAGACAAATGAGGAATAATTGGATCATCAAAAGCAGAGTAAAATTAGTGACTTATAACACAAGAATACTATTTTTTTTAAGCGGGGGTTATGATTTCAAATGCTTACCAGTCCCAATTTGGTGAAATGAAAGAGTAACAAAAGCCTGATCATGTGTTCCCTGCATGTGCAATGGTAGTGGGGGCCGCTGGACTGTGTGAGTGGAAAGCGCACTACTCCCTGAAGAGTGGACAGTGTTGTGCATAGTATTAGCAGGCTGTACACATTAGGAAATTGTCAGATTTAATATTTTTATTTTTAAGAAAAGCCTGGAGTATTCTTTGTAAAACAAAAATAATAATACACGATTCTTAAATATTGGCTTAAATTCAATAATAAAAAATTCATGGCCAATTAAATTAGACCTCTAGACAGGCTATGAGTTTTGCACAGCTGTGATGGGATTAATATTTCTCTAAGTATACCGGGGGACTGCCCCCCAATATCCTTCAATTTGAATTTCTTCATTAGGAGTTGAAGGCTAGTTTACAGGCTAAGGCAGCTCAGGTTCCTGTCTGTTTGCTGTATTTAAACTTCAACTCTATCTCTTTTATTACCATTGATTTCAGAATCTATCATATAGTGCCCTAGAACAAATGTAGGGTTTATGACTCCAGTGTTCATGGGACTTGACTGGATCCAAGGAAGCACATATGGCGCCATGTGCCATCCCAACGTTTTGTCAATTATGCCAGTGTACTCACGCTAAGGAAAGTGATTTCTGCCTCCTAAAGACATATGAGCCAGAAAGAAGCTCTTTGATTTCTTGTTTTATGTGACATTCTGTCTGCAATTAGCAGGCTTCCAGATGTTCATGAATTTTATATTCAACTTATATAGTCATTTATGTTTCCCACCAGAACACAGAGTGGTTTATGTTCTAGAAACTGAATCAAAAAGCATTTCTTCTAACTTGAACTTGAAATGACTAAATATTTCATGGTGTAACTTCTAATTATAAATGTTCTATGAGATTAGAGGACTTTTATTTTATCTAAGTGAGTTTGGGTTTTATCCATATTCATTGAACAAACATTTGAATTTTTTCTGAGCTTAGAGTTAGCTTTATTTTTCATTTTTTCATTGATAATATCTCTGCTGCTAAACTTCTAAAACTTTATTTGTAACACGCTTATCAAAAAAGAACACAGTTGTTCTCTATTACAATTTTGTTTTTTGTTCTTTACTGAGTTTTGAGATTCTCTCAGGCCATCTCCCAACACCTAATAGAAGATCTTACAATAGGGGCTTTTGAAATTTACAGCACTTGTACTAATTAACTTTCCCTTAAAATTCAGAGAGAATGTATGTATAGATCAAATTTTTTGTGATTTTTTTTAAATATATGGACTTTCATCATCACCCCTGATGTAAAATGTAGGAGTTTCTTACCTTACCTGCATAGCTGGAAGCTGACTGACCAGTCCGACAAGAATCAAGTTAGCATGGAATCAATTGGCTAAAGCAGCCAAATCTACCACAACACACTGAAACAGGAAGTTTTCTCTAAAATCAATTTGAATATGTAGCAGTTTTATTATATTAGCATCAAGAATTACATACGTATTAACTTCATTAAGCTTCAGATGCATAAAACCCTAACTTTTGTAGGCATCTCAATGATAATATGCCTCAATTTATTTCCTAATGTAATTTTGTAAAATTCTGTGTAGATGATGCTAATCTTCCAAGGACAAAGGACAATCATCTAATTCATTTGAGGACACGGGTGATGAAATTTCCCCAAGTAATGAAGAAGATCTATCTTTTTTTACTTTCATCAGTGATTAGTTCTAGCTATTCTCTTTTGACAGCTCAGTATAAATTGGAGTCTTCTTTAACAAAAACTTTGAAAATGCCTTTCCTTGTTCTCTCCTCCAGTTTCTGCTTTTTCTTCTGCTAAAACAGCTTCACTGAGATACAACTTATATCAACTACCACGAAGTTCAACCCTTGAGAGGCTACAGTACAGTAAGTGTGGTATATTCATAGGGTTGTGGAAACACTACCACTATACAGTTTTAGAATATTTCCACCTCCTCCCCCAATTCTCTCATGCTTGTTTGTAGTCAGGCCCTAGCCCTAGGCAACCACTGATGCATTTCCTCTATACTTAGGTTTGTCTTCTAAGAAATTTCCTGTAAAAAGAATACAATGTGAAGTCTACCACAACACACTGAAACAGGAAGTTTTCTCTAAAATCAATTTGAATATGTAGCAGTTTTATTATATTAGCATCAAGAATTACATACACATTAACTTCATTAAGCTTCAGATGCATAAAACCCTAACTTTAATTCGTGTCTGGCTTTAATTCGCAGTTTTTTGTGCTTCAGTTTTTTATTTTCTTTTTTGTTTTGTTTTAAGAAATAATGGGCCAAGGATATAGCTCAGTGGCATAAGCACCTGTCTGGCAAGCATGAGGTCATGAATTTGATCCCTTGTACCAAAAAAAGAAAAAAGAAAAAAAGAAAATATTGCAGAAATTGTCAAAGTCTTATATTCATTCTTTCCCAATCTCATTTCCTTTCTTCCTATCCCAGAGTAGTCTCATTCCAAGATTAGTGTGATTTGTCCCTTTGTATGTTCTTGTGACCTATACATACGTGTGTTCACAAATTATATGGCATAGGCATGAGTGCTTTAACATTAAATAAATACCATTATACTGTATATAATGTTCTGAAATTTGCTTTTTTATTCAATATTGTTATTTCTTTTTAGAATCCATATTGATAAATATGGTACTAGGTCATTTAACTACAGCGTAGTATAACTTTGTATTCTTTTTTTGTTTTGTTTCTGACAACCGTATGTATATTAGTAACAAATACAAGAATTTAGAAAGACTACAGTTGAAGTTCATCTTTCTATATGATACAAAGTATCGATACAGCATGTTTTTGAGGTTCATCCATGGTGTAACATACATATGTATATAATTATACATATCTGTAGTTGGCTCCTTTTCAGTGTTGAATATTATTTCTCTGTATAGCTATGTCACTTTCCTTTTATCCATTCACTGTTTCATGAACATCTGGATTGCTTCCAATGTTTGGTTGTTCTGAATAATAGTCTTATGAACATTCAACTGTAAGCTTATAGATACAGTTTTTTTGCTTTTTTTGAATAGAAAGTAGAATTACCACATTGCATGATAGGTGATTAACTTTTTAAGAAACTGCCAAATGTTACTATTTTACCATGTACTATCTGCATCTCACCCAAGTGTTATTAGTATTACAGTTGCTCCATATTTTTGCTAACACTTGGAATTGTCAGTCTTCTTTATTTTAGTCTTATTTATTGTGGTTTCAGTTTCCAAATCCCTAATGACTAATACTCTTTTCTTGGGTCATATTTTACTGGGAGAAATGTCAGTCATCTATGCATAATCTTTGCTGAAATATATCATTCCTTTTTATCTTTTTGATTGTAGTCTTCTTATTTGTTGTGTTTTCAATTTCCAGTTCCCTAACGACTAATATTATTTTTCTGGGTCATATTTTACTGGGAGAAATGTCAGTAGTCTATGCATAATCTTTGCTGAAATATATCATTCCTTTTTAAATTACACTATTTTTCCTCTTAACAATGAGTTGCAAAAGTTGTTTTAATATCCTAAATATGTTCTTTTAAAAATACATGATTTCCATATATATATATATATATATATATATATATGATTTCACAAATATTTTTGTTCATTCTGTGGTTTGTTATTTCATTTACCTTTTAAGAGTAAAAACTTTTTCATTTTGATTAAATTTAGTTTATATTTTTTCTTTTAGGGATTGTGTTTTAAAATTATATAAAAATATTTGCCTATACCACAGCCAGTAGGTTTATTTGAGATCCACTTGTCATGCTACTTAACTCTTTCAGCCTCGACTTGTCATCTCTTAAATCAACCTGAAAATAACCAGAGGGTTTTTCCCTGTTAAGGCTATTATCATGAATGAAGTTGGATTTGTCAAAGACTTTTTCTTCATCTATTTAGATGATCATGTGATTTCTATGCTTCTATGTATGCAATGTATTGCATTTATTGATTTATATATGTTGAACCATCCTCGCATCTCTAGGAGGAAACCAGTTTGGTCATGATATATGATCTTTATAATGATTTGTTGAATTATTTCCAAGTATCTTGATGATGCTCTTTGCATAAATAGTCATTAAGGAAATTGACCAGTAGTTTTGTTGTTGTTTCAAGTATTTGTCAGTTTTGGAAGCAGACTGATGATAATTTCAAGGACTAAGTTTGGCAGTATTCCTTCCTTTTCATTTTCATGGGAAAGTTTAAGGAGTATTGTTATTAATTCTTCCCTGAAGTTCTTATAAAATTTATCAGTTATTCTACTGGGTCCTGGGAGTTTCTTAGTTTTTGTCACTACCTCAATTTTATTCTCTGTTATTGAATGGCTCAGGGTTTACATCATCTTGGTTTAATTTTAGTAATTCATATGTGTCTAGGATTTTATTCATTTCTCAAGAGTCTCTGTCTTGGTTACCTTTTTCTCATTGCTGAGACAAAACACCTGATGCCCAAAATTAGGAAAGGAAAGGTTTATTTCTCACACTTCTTGGAGGTTTCAGTCCATATTCAGCTGGCTGCAAAGCAAGGTGGCATGGCTGGGCAGCCATTCATGGCAGCAACCAAACAGCAAGGTGCAAACCGTGAGAGAGGGAAAGAAACGTGCCTTCCTCTCACCCTTACACAATATGTCAGCTCATCCCCTGGGTGAATGCAGCACTCACATCACCAATACCAGCACCAGACAACAAACCAATCATGAACAATAGACTCAGCCATGTCCATGTCACAATTACATGAGACTTGGTGGGGCCACAGGACCATACCCATAACATTCCACCCCTGGACCCCAAGGACTCATGTATATCCTTTATACAAAGACATTTAGTCCATTTTCAAGAGTTTCTGCAGTCCTAACAATTTCAGCATTGCTGAAAAGTCCAAGTCTCAAATCTCCACTGAGATCTATGGCAAACTCTTAACTGAAACCCCTTGAATAAATGAAAACAAGTTAAACACTTTCAACATATAAAGGCACAAGATAAACATTACCATTCCAAAAGTTACACACAGGGCAATATGAAGCATTGGAACCAAAGCAAGTCCAAAATCCAGCAGGGTGACCATTAAGTCCTATAGTTACAGGTACAGCATCTGAAACAATCTGTGGCAAATTGTGAGCTCCAAAAGGCTTGAGTGACTCCACCCCCATGGCACTTTCAGGGGTTTTAACTCCTATAGCTTTCCTCTTAAACCCATTCTGCTCAGTTTTTGTAGCTTTTCTTGTGTGATCCACGTTTCTGGCTTTTTCAAACTTCTGGGTTTTCCATTACACCCTTGGCTTCACCTTACATCTTTGCATATTGCCCTCTGAAGTTGGGGTGGAAGTTGTGCATTTTCCTTGCACTTAAAACTAGTGCCACATGGATGCCACCAACGTCTGCTGCCAGCTAGAGCAGCAGCCAGGCTTTCCTCTCTCTTGGCTGTCAGGGTCCAGTGCCTGGATTGCTGAGCATTCTGAACCTGATTGTGAGGAACAGTTTCTCTAATCCACCACCATTCTGGAATCTGGTGAGACTACCGCCATTTTGGACCATTCTATGGCCTCCATCACCACTCTGGAACATGGCACCCTGCAGCTTTTCCTCCAAGCAAAATCTTTCACCTTTGCTGGCTTGAGGCTGCAAAAGGTGGAGACCCGTTGTGTAAGAGGATGGTCCCAGGCCATCTTTTTTATTTCTTTGTTCCTTCTCAGCAATCAAGGTCTAAGCTCTATCTCTACAGTCCACAGTTTCTGGCCAAACTCACAACATTTTAAATCACACTGCTGGGCTCTTTGCTCTCAATTTGCAACATAAATCTGGCTGAAAACCTCCAACAATAGCCATGCCACTGCCTCAACATTTGACTGCCTTGAAATTTCCTTTGCCAGGTTAATAAGTCCTCCACCTTAATCTCAGTCTCAGGCAAAGTCTCTGGACACAAGCAAAATGCAGACAAACTTTCTGTCAAGCCATAACACACATTGTGTGGAGTCCAACTAATGCAGTCCTTCTTTCCAGCAGAAACTTCCTAAGCCTGGTCTTTATCGGCAGGCTTTTTATCAGCCTTCTGGTCTTCTGAGCTCTCACCAGAATCTTCCATATGGAGCAGCCTAAGCTGTTCCAGAGGCATTCTTTCAGGCAACCCCTCCAAACCTTTCCAAACTCTTCCCACAAGCCATTTCCAAAGGCTCTTAAACCACATGGTCAGATTCAGTCACAGCAATAACCACACTCCACTGGTACCAAATTCTGTCTTGGTTACATTTTTATCTTTGCTGAGACAAAACACCTGATGCCCAAAATTAGGGAAAGAAAGGTTTGTTTCTTACACTTCTTGGAGGTTTCAGTCCATATTCAGCTGGCTGCAAAGCAGGGTGGCATGGTGGGGCAGCCATTCATGGTGGCCGCCAAACAGCAAGGTGCAAACCGTGAGAGAGGGAAAGAAACATGCCTTCCTCTCGCCCTTACACAATATGTCAGCTCCACCCCTACATAGGTGCAGCACTCACATCGCCAATACCAGCTCCAGATGACAAACCAATCACAAACACTAGACTCGGCCATGGCCATGTCATGATTACATGAGACTTGGTGGGGCCACAGGACCATACCCATTACAGTCTCCAATTTACTGGAATATATGCTTTCAAAGAAGTTTCTAACTATTTGTTTGCCAGTATGTAGAAATGTACTTTCATTTGAAATTAATTTCCAGAGTTTAAACTCTGATTTTTAGGCACATGATTGATTTAAAGTTAACTACTTTTGTGTAGTGATAGATAAGGATTAAAGTTTTGTCTTTTAAAAATAGATTACTAATTGACCAAGTACATTTTCAAAACTATTATTCTCTTTCCTGCCCCCTCTAATTGCTTGGTACTTTTATCAAAAATCAACTGACCAGAGTTGGAGATATAACTCAGTGGTACAATACCTGCCTGGCAGGCGCAAGGTCCTGAGTTCAATTTCTGGTACCCCCAAAAAATCAACTGACCGTTATATAAGGGATTTTTAGGTAAGTTTTGTGTGTAGTGTGAGATAAGAACCTGCATTCATTATTTTGTATATGGACATCTTAGCATCATTTGTTGAAAAGACTTTGTTTCTTTATTGTATTGTATTGCTTTGTGCTGTTCATTTATTGCACTTTTGGTGAAAATCAGTTGATTATATATGGGAAGTTTTATTTACAT
The DNA here is from genome assembly GCA_004363535.1 of Dasyprocta punctata. Taxonomy (NCBI): domain Eukaryota; kingdom Metazoa; phylum Chordata; class Mammalia; order Rodentia; family Dasyproctidae; genus Dasyprocta; species Dasyprocta punctata. Next base: position 18,036 of record RJWM01005907.1, on the reverse strand, counting down.
TCAATTCTATTCCATTAATCTATATGTCAACTGTTACATCAGTATCACACTTTCTAGATAACGGTGTTTTATAGTAAGTTTTGAAATTGGAAATATAAATCTTTCACTTTATTTTTCTCTTTTAAAACTGTCTCCATTGTAAATCTCATACACTTGCATTTCCATGTATGTTTTAGGGCCAGTTAGTCAGTTTCTGTAAAGACATCTGAGAATTTGATAGGGATTGCATTGAATCTATAGATTAAACTGGGAAAAACTCTTATGTTAATATAGTCTCTTATTATGAACATAGAATCTCTCTCCTGTTTAGATCAACTTTTAACTTTGCACTTAAAGATTCATCTCAGTATATATAGGTCTTCTTATGTTTCCAATGTTTAATTTATGCTTCAGTATTTTATTCTTCCTGATGCTAAATTGAGGGAATTGTTTTCTTTTTAAATTAAATACATTTTAACTGATACATGAGAACAAAAAGTGTGCATATTTATGATGGGCGATGTGATATTTTGCTGCCCGTATATCTTGTGTAATGCTTAAATCAGTTTAAGAAAGTTATTTTCTTAATTTCAACTTTTAATTATCTATTGCTAGTATGTGGAAATACATCTTGATCTTCATTTGAAATTAATCATTGCAAAGCCAGGTATGGTGGAGCATTCCTATAATCCTAGCACTCAGGAGGCTGAGGCAGGAGGATCATTACAAGTTTGAGACCAGCCTGGGCTACAAAGTGAGCCCAAGGCCAGTTTGAACTGCATAATGAGACCCTGTCTCAAAAAGACAAAAAGAAAGAAAGAAAAAGAAAGAAAGAAAGAAAGAAAGAAAGAAAGAAAGAAAGAAAGAAAGAAAATTAATTGCTGCATTATTAGTTGCTTTTAGTTATAAAGGATGATGAGACAAATGGTCTACACTACTGTCCTGAACTTCCTCTCTCCATTAACATACCATAAAGTGAAGGACTCCAGCTATGAAATCTGGGATTGTACTAGCCCAAAATACATAACCCTCACTGCTGTGCCAGTAACAGTGTATGAAGTATGGATGCTATCAAAGTAGCCAGGCTGCCAAAAATGGGAGCAAGGCACGTGCAGTGTTCAAAGCCCTCAGGGTAGAGACAGGGCCATTTCTCCATGGCAGCAGAGCTGACACCCCAAACATGGGCACACAAAAGCCATCTTCAGCTCTGGATGCAGAATGTGAATTATCTCACCTTGACTATCACTCTCGCATCAAAGACATAGCAGTGCCATGTTTAGAGTATGGACCTAGAGGTGCCTGCTGCTAGGGGACTGAGGCACACATGAAACTGTGAGTCCACAGCTTGATAGGTGAACACAGCTGCTTAGCTACCTCTTAGCCAGATGGAGATACTAAAGGCTTCCTGGAGGGAAAAGATGCTGCTTATTTCAGTGGCAAAAGAAGCCAATGTCTTCTATGGAGCAGATTACTGAGTCCCGGATGCATGACTGATGTTGGTAGCACTCACTTTTCTGCTTCGTCCCTGGCCATTTCCTGTCATCTCAGTGTCAAGGTTTGGATCCAGAACATCCCTGAAAAGCTCGTGTGTCCAGAGATGGGGTTCTTAAAAGCTTATTAGATCCTAGGGCTCTGAACTTACCTATGGATTAATCCATTGATGAATTTATAACTGAGCATGCTGTTAGTAGCTGGGTCCTAGCTGCAGGAAGTAGATCACTGGGCCTGTAACCCGTAACTGCTCGTGGTCATCTCCAGCTCCATCACCTTTTTCTCCGTCTGACTTTTCCTTGTTCCCTCTGCTTCCCGGCTGCCACAGGAGCAGCTCTCATCCTCCAAGCCCTTCCTCCCTGATGTCTCCACTTCGGAGCCAGCTGGCCATGGACTGAAACCTCTGAAACTGTGAGGTGAAACAAACCTTCTCCCTTTAAAGTGTGTGTGTCAAAGGAACTTGAACTAAAAAAAAAACCAGTCCTCCCAGGTTTAAAGACCCAGTTCAAAACTGGGCATCTGAGATGAACACAGACTTCTCAGATGAAGAAATGCAAACAGCAAATAAATATGTGAAAAAATGTTCAGCAGCACTGGTCTTATGAGAGATGGAACTTAAAACAACCCTGAGATTCCACTTCACCCCAGAAAAAGTGGCTATTATCAAGAAATCAAGCAATAACAAATGTTGGAGGGGCTGTGGGGAAAAGGAACACTTCTCCACTGTTGGTGGGAGTGCAGACTGGTGCAACCACTGTGGAAATCGGTGTGGAGATTCCTCAAAAAGCTACAACTAAAGGTCCCATTTGACTCAGCTATTCCCCTTCTGGGTATCTTCCCAAAAGAATTAAAACATCATACCACAGCAATATATGTGCACCCATGTTTATAGCAGCACAATTGATAATAGCCAGATCTTGGAAACAACCTAAAGGCCCATTGACTGAGGAATGGATAAATAAGAGGTGGTATTTTTATACAGTGGAGTACTACTCAGTCATAAAGAAGGATAACTGAAGGATTTTATAGGTAAATGGATGCAACTGGAGATCATACTCATTAGTGAAATAAATAAAACACACATGTATAAACATCATATTGTCTCATTAGTGTAAACAGTTGAAAGAAACAATATATGTATATGTATATGCATATTGATATGGACATGTACATATAAAAGATATTTAAAATAGTCATGCTACTGATTTCTCTGAGTTCACTGAAGAGAAAGTTTTGTGCTGCTATTGTTCAGACAAAGGAATGCAGATGTCTTGTGATCTGAGTGAATGCCTTGAGGATGACAACACACAATATATGTAGTATTGTTGCCCTTTGATTGACGTGCTTTGAAATTTTGTTTTAGTTTTTTTTTCTTTTTGTGTTCTTTTTCTCCTTGAAATAAAATGAATTTGGAAAAAAATAAATTAATTAAAATAAATTGTATGTGTCAGATATTTTATCCCAGTGACAAGAAAGGTGAGTAATACGCTCAGTTATGGTTATTTCATCAGAGAAATATGGACATTCTCCTTTTTTACTGCAATGTGTATCTGTGGATTCTTTAATGAGCCTTCATGAGCCTTCAAAGGATAGTTTGGTTTGTGGATAATTATCTATATTTGTTTTTACGGAGGGGAGAAGAACCAAAAAAAAGCATCTCATAGTCCACCACCTCAAGAAACATACTTTTTGAAACTCAGTTTGAACTCTCACTTTTCAAAACGTTTTATGATGGCACTTTTAGGTACATTTTGAATTAGAGAAATTTCGTTCTGCATTTTTATTTCACATTTTTCCCTATCCATGTCTTTTGTCTGTTTGAAGCAACTTGTATATGTATTTTAGAAATTGGGAATTTTCTTATCCTTGTGGAAAATGGAGTTTGTAGTGCAAATTTTGGTAGCTGCTTTTGAATTATTTATGTGAGGAGTATGTGAGATGCTAATTTATGAAAATTGTTCCTCCTAGAATTCCAGTATTATTTTTTAAAACTCCTTAATATGAAGACAATGCATGTTACACTAATGGTGTAGAAATGCCTTAATTGAGATTAAGGATATTTGTATGACATTATTAAGTCAAAGTTCATGTTATAAAGTAGTAATTATAGTAGACAATAATTTGGAAAAAATAGTGGTTATATTTACCATTTTACTAAGTTGCTAATCATGCTCCAAACTGCTAACCATGGACTTATTTGAATGTTTAGCTTATGGGTGGTTTTCATTTTCTTTTGAACCTGTCTTTAGCAATTTTCTAACATGAAAGCATATATTTATAATACAAATAACCAGTTCCCCAAATTTCAGCAGTTACATTATTTGCATAAAAATATGACAACTTAAAATTTAAATTAAGCTTTATATTAATACACCATGCAAGTATGTATCCTGCTATGAAAACCCTACTCTATATAAACCTGTACATTTTATGCTACAATTTTGGTATTCTGGCACAAATGAAAAGTAATATAACTCATTTGACCTTATAATAATTTCTTTCTAATAATTATATTATCAGTGAGACAGTCTCATAGAACCAGATTTAGAATGGATCAAACATCATTGTGGAGCACATTTCAAGAATTGGTGTGTAAGTAGAATGATGAGCTATATTACTCTTTCCAGGAATTTTTCCTGTTAAAAAAAGAACATATATATATATATTCTTATTTACATTCTCATTCCCTCCCTCCCCCATCCTTCTATCTCCCTTTCTCTCTCCTGTCTTCTTCTCCTTCTCTCATCACCTGGATTAGATTTCTGCTTAAATTATTACTGAACAAAGAGCTTGTATCATACATCAGTCTGCTCTTCATAAGTACAACTGTAGCCTATAAAGTTGGTGTTATACTAACATTGCAATAATTCATACCTTCACCTCCAAGAGTGTTGTGAGAACCTAGGGAATATCACTTTAGACAGCCTGCTCTATACAATGCACACAAAATAATAATGGGCTTTTGATTTATAACAGCATCTGTCTTTGTAGAATCTGCACTATGCACGAGTTTGTAATCTCACAGTTTCATCTAAAGTCTTGATCTATAATTCTTCATTACTGCTATCGATGGCCAGGTGCCCAGAACTATAATTTTTAAATTGTATGTTTCAGTTCTGCAGAGCCCCATTATGCTCAGTAGGTATCTGTGTGTCCTCAATTATGCACAGACTGTAAATGTGAGCAGAACCAGTGTCAGCCGTTAAACACAGGCAAGGTATTTGCTGACGCGTAGCCAAGTTTAATCTGTTCATTCAAAAAATTCTTACAAAATGACTACTATATTTTAGGCACTGTAGAATAGGATGAATAATCTCTATGTCAAGGCCCCCCAAACAAAAACCATCAAGAATATATCAGCAGTCAAATAAAGTTGGATTTATTGGTCTATTCCAACTAAACAGACCACACACTGCAGAGAACCATGAGGTTTCACACCAGGAGAGTGTTAAGAATACTTTATTGCAGATTTTGGGCTTGTGCCAGGTGATTTTTGAAGAAGGTTCAAAAAAATGGGATTTGCTCTGGATTGGGTACTATCAGGAAGTAAGGTGACTATATAATTAGATATTTTTAAGCATCTTATCTAGAAAGTAAGAAAAATAAATATGAAGGTAAGTCTCTACTTGGAAAGAAGCAGTCATTATTCATATTAGCTGTGAAAAGAGAAGGTTTAGTAATTTTCATTGTTTGCACTATCATACTGTCTCTGTCTATGGTCTGACAAGTTCATGAAGTAGTCTTTTTCATTCTAGCCACAGAACCACCTTGTCTAATTTCAATGCTCTGTGAGTCTAATTTCAACAGATGAATTCTACAACATGGCTTTGCATGCCATTCCACCTCCTAAGAATATCAACAGCTAGCTGTTAGTGTGGATGACATTCTTCTGTTGTGGGGTTTGTTTATCTTATCTTGTTCTTTGTCTAGGGAAGAAGATAGTCCCTTAATCTGTTAAGATAATGCAACAGCAACAGCAATAATAGCCCCAACAGCAACTAATATATACTAAACCTTATATTCCAGACACTTGCCTGAATGCTACATATTTCATTTAATTTTTATCACAACTCTATAAAATAGGTATTATGATTATTATATTTATAGATGAGGGAAGCAGAGAAAGGTTATTTCTCCAAACATACAAGTGCGTGGTTGTATGTGGTATTCAAATCTGCAGGCAGTCTGACTCATGCACTCATGTTCTGCATAACATCTGAAATGTGTCCTGCTGTGTGTCATGGAGAGCAGTGGGCACTGTTGATGTCCAGCCCAGATCCTCTTCACTAATCTGACTCATTATGCCACAACTCCTATGCGTGATGACTGCTAATGGCTCATGGGTGCCTCTTTGTTCTACGAATTGCCACTTCATTGGTGGATCTCAATAATTCTCTATATATTTCTCCTTTTTGCCAAACATTAATTGTCTGTCTGGATCAATTCTGAATAAATGTCTATTTCTGTCATATCATTTACTGCATCCACATTTAAAACTTATGATGGGGCTGGGTGTTTAGCTCAGAGGCATAAGTGCCTGCCTGGCAAGCATGAGGTCATGAGTTTGATCCCTGGTACTAATAAATAAATAAATAAATATTTTAAAAAATAAAAAACTCATGACAACATAAAATAGGCCACATTGCATTAAAATTGTGTATTTATATTGTGGTTAATAAAATAAAAAAGAATTTGTACACCAATTTGAGAAACATATTGAGTCCAGTCATATGTTTCTTAACGACGGTGTTGTGTCCTGAGAGATGCATCATTGGGCAGTTTTATCACTGTGTGAGCATCGTAGGGTACTGTCACAGACTCAGAGGGTATAGGTCTATCACTGAATGTAGCCTCTCGGCACATTCAAGGAACAATAGAAACAAAGGTAAGTGAGACTGGTACTGGTATAACCTAACATATTGTTTTATGGTTGGCTTTTTACAAGTAGAAATACTAGTACATTGTACAACAATGATTAAGAGTCTAGTAAACTGTATGTGAACCAGCAAAGTAGCTAGGTATTATTGTCAAGTATTGTGTACATCAATGACCATGTGTGCTGCCCTTTCATATGACTGGCAGCACAACAGCTTCGTTCCCACCAGGATCCCTGAAAACATGTGAGAAATGCATTGTTCCCTGATATCATGACGCCTAATGTCACTAGACAATAGAAATGTTTTGACTCTATTATGGTCTTCTGGGACCACCACTGGATTTGCAATTCATTGCTGATCAAAATGCTGTTAGGTAACTGTTATGGTTATGGTCCTATGTCCCCACCAAGTCTCATGTAATCATGGCATGAACAGGGCTGAGTCTGGCATTCATGATTGGTTTGTTGTCTAGCACTGGGCCTGGTGATGTGAGTGCTGCACCTGCCCAGGAGCAGAGCTGATACAAGGTGTTTTCTCTTGCACGCAGGTTCCTGCTTTGCTGTTTGCAGCAGCCACCATGAATGGCTGCCTCGCCATGCCATGCTGTCTTGGAGGCAAATGAGTATGGAATAAAACCTCCAAGAACTGTAGGAAATAAACTTTTCCTTCCCTAATTTTGAGTGTCAGGTATTCTGTCTCAGCAATGAGAGAAAAGTAACTAAGACAGTAACTGTATGAAATAAAACTATATTTCAAAAGACACAGTAGAAATTTAGCCAAATCCAAATGGCAATGGCAAATTTTAATGATGTTCTAAGGGCTTTCTTGGAGTTCCACAGTGGGGTGTGTGTGTGTTTATGTGTCTGTGTGTGTTAGAGATACAGAGGGAGAGAGAGACAGAGACAGAGACAGAGACAGAGACAGAGAGAGTAGGGACTCCCCTAGATGCACAGAGAATGCACAAGGGCATGGAACTTTTATTCAGCCTTGATACCTATATATACCTAATTCTGAAATAATGTCCAATAATTGGTATTTCCACTACCTTCTTCTCAGACCATAGCATGTCCAATCTATTCTTTTACCACTTGACTCTTGTTGACCTCTATCATTTTTAGAGGAGAAAGAAGGTAAAATAGAAATGGATTGGGAAGAAATGTTTTTTTCAGTTTGGGAACAAACTGTCATAATCTCTAGGCCTTGGTGGTGGAATGAACTTCAAGAATATTTCAAAATAACTCTTCTTCTACCCCTATGAAGATGTTCACGGTGAGAATCTGATAGAATTTTTTGAGGTAAAGCCATCAAAATCATACGGATTCCCCTAAGGTCAGTGGCCTCCAGGAACTTTCTGCTCTGACACTGTTCCACACTGAGCCTTTAGCAATTCATTTAAATTACCATTTGAGTGTTTGTATCAGTTCCTACTTTTAGAGGTGTCCTAAGGAGTTAATTAGCTCTTGAATGTGTCGCTTTAATGCACTTGTCTCTCCAGAGTTCCCCGTGCTCATTACCTCGGTGGCTTCAGTTATTTGAATTAAAGAAAAGTCTTTGATTTCACTATTTCCAGCTTTTTTTCTTATAAGAGTAGGAGTGATGACTTCCAGCTTCTTTATCAGAGATGAAACTGCGAGTCTATATTCAAGTTTTAAAATAAGCCAAACATGCTACTAAAAACAAAATTCATAAACTGGCTTATCTTAAATATTATTTGAAGTATATATTTCATTCTCAGTAGTAATATTTTATTAAATTTCCTAGCCATAAAATAACATCCTTATGATCATACATGAGCTAAAGACACTAATTTCTTATATTTTACATCAAAAACTATGAAAGTAGTTTTCCTAAAGAATAAAATAAATTTTGTGATTTTTAAGTTGAAATAAAGTCTGATATGTAGTTATATTAATATCCACATCAAACTTCACCAAGAACTTTAATCTGTAATTTTCAGAATAATTGCAAACATTCCCTCTTCAACTATCACATGATATTCATGGTAAAAATAGCATGTTATATAAATTTAGATATTTTACCCTAAAAAATAGAGATAACAAACAGTCAAGTAGTTATTTAAATGTTTTTTGCAGATGTGAGTCCCAGTAAAACTTTATTATTTTAATGTAAATAAAAACACAAAACTGTATATAGTCAAAGGATACCATTGCAATGTTTTGATACAGGTATACATTGTGCCATGTATAAATGAAGTTAAATGCTTATTACTTCAAACATTTATCATTAATTTACTTAGAAAACATTCAAAGTCCTTTCTTTTAGCTTTGGGGAGTGTGCAGTAAATTGTTGTTTTCTGTAGTCACCATACTGAGCAATAGTTCATCAGAGCTTCTTGCTCAGGTCTAACTGCAGTTTGGTGCCCCCAAAACCACCTTTACCTATGCTCCCTGCACTCTCTCAGACCTTGCATAACCACATTTCTATGATGTCAACTTTTTTGAATCTATGCATGAGCGGGATCACACTGCAATTTTCTTTCTATGCCTGACTTATCTGACTTAACATGATAATCTTCATTTCCATCCACGTCACTGAAAATGATAACATTTAATTCCTTTGGTGTCTATACAGTGTTCCATTGAGTATGTGAACCGTATTTTCTTGATGCATTTCTTACTTGATGAAGATTTCATTTCTTGGCTACTATGAATAGTACTACATTGAACATGGCAGTTCAGATTCTCTTTGACATACCGATCTCATTTTCTTGGTTATATACCCAGTAGTAGAATGGCAGAATCAAATGGTTGTTCTATTTTTCACATTTTAAGGAATTTCCATGATGTTTTCCATAATGACTAAACTGATTTACATTTCCACTGGTGGTATGCTTGAATTCCCTTTGCTCCATATCCCTGCCAGAACTTGCTACATTACTCTCTCTTTTTTTTTTATTTTAAAAAAGCCAAACAGAAAAAAAGGTAGAAGTAATACAGAATTTCAGAAAAAAAGAAAAACAGTAAAAAATCAACACCAGTCAATACATTACTTTTTTATAGTAGCTACTCTTACTGGAATAAGGTGATAATTCACTATGGATTTGAATTGCATATCCCTGATGATTAGTGATAGTGATCATTTTTTCATGTATTGTATATTTTCACTCATGTATTTTATTTGTATATCTTCTTTAGAGAAATGTCTTTTTTAAAGTTCATAACTATTTTAATTGGCTTATCTTTTCTCCTGCTATTGAGTTTTCAGAGTTGCTTGCATGGTCTGTTAATAACCTATTGTCCAGTGTGTGCTTTGCAAACACTTTCTCCTATTCTGTAGCTTGTCTCTGTACTTTGTTGCTTTCTTTGCTGTACAGAAGCTTTTTAATTTGCTATAATCCTGTTTATCCATTTTCCACTTGTTTTCCATACTTTCAAAATCTTTTCCAAAAAGTATTTGCTCATTCCAATGTCCTAAACATTTATCCTGTTTTCTTCCAGAAGTTTTATAGTTTCAGGACTTGAATTTTAGCCTTTAGTGAATTTTTGAGTTGCATTTTGTCATTGATGAGAAATAAGGTCCAGTTTGATTCTTTTACATGACGATATCCAATTTTCCCAGAACCATTTATTGAAAACACTGCTTTCTCCAACGTCCCTTCCTAGCACTTTTGTCAGAAATCAGTTGTCTGTTGCTACTGTGCCCTCTTTTCCACCATTGCTATGCTACGTGTCTGTTTTTATACTAATAGCAATGCCTTAGAGTGCAAAGGTTTTATTATTTTGAGTTATAGTCCTTGTTTACACAAATTCTTCAGCATTTCTGTCATGATGTTTTTATTGAATGCCTTTTCTGCATCTGTTGAGATGACTGTGTGGTTTTTGTCCTTCATTCTGTTAATATGATGTATTAAGTTTATTGATTGGAATATATATTTGATCCTTCTACCCTACTTGATCATGGTAAACAGTCCTTTTAATATGCTGTTGAATTTCATCTGTATGCTGTTGAGGATTTTTTGCATCTGTGATCATCCAGGATATCAGCCTTTATTTTGCTGTTTTTGTGTTGTTGTGTCTTTATCTGGTTTTAATATCACAGTAGTGTTAGCACTGATGAATGCATGTGGAGTGAATGTAAAAATGCATAAAAAAGCAATATTAAGCATAAAAATTGCAAACATAATTAGAGAGTTTTAAGAATAGACTACTATGAAAACCAGAAATTACTTTAAAATTTAAATAATTCTGCATAAAAATTTTTTCAAAAAAATTGTAAAATAAGATAATAATTAAAATTTCAAAAACACCCGGCTCACAGATTTTTTTTTTAGTTCACAAGTTTTTAAAGAAAAACTTTATCAAAGAGTTCAAAAGTTAAACAGATACCTATTTTATAGAAACTCTTTTTTTGTTATTTTGTTTTGTTTTGTCTTTTTGAGACAGGCTCTTGCTATATAATTCAGGTTGGCTTTGAACTCACTTTGTAGCCCAGGCTGGCCTCAAACTCCAAGCAATCCTCCTGCCTCAGCCTCCTGAGTTCTGAGATTACAGGTGATTGCACCACCACACTCTGCAAAACTCTTTTGGAGTAAAGAGAAAAGAAACAACAACATGAACTATAAGAAATCAAATCTTGTTTTTTAAGAAAGAAAATGTGGATAATAGTAACATAGGGAAGGAAAATTATATTCTGATCTTATTGTTGAATAATTAGTTGTTCAAATCATAAATCTCTTAATAGCTCTCTTGATTACTTTTTTCTCATTGCTGAGACAAAACACCTGATGCCCAAAATTAGGGAAGGAAAGGTTTATTTCTTACAGTTCTTGGAGGTTCCAGTCCATACTCAGCTGGCTCTAAGGCAGTGTGGCATAGTTGGGGGGCAGCCATTCTTGGCAGCCACGAAACAGCAAGGCACGAACTGGCAAGAGAGGGCTGACACACCTTCTTCCCACCCTTACACTGTATGTTGGCTCCACACCTGGGCAGGTGCAACACTCACATCACCAATCACAGCACCAGACAACAAACCAATCACGAATGCCAGATTCAGCACCATCCATGATTACATGAGGCTTAATGGGGGCCATCTGACCACACTGTAACAGTAGCAAAGTGAATTCAACAGTTTACTAAAAAAAAAAAATCATGACAAGTGGGTCCTATCAAGGAATTAAGGATGGTTCATTATACAAACACCAGGATCCATTACACAAATATAATAGAGAAAAGAATGAAATCATCTGAATAAATATATAAAAACTCACATAATGGTCATCATTCTTATATTTTAAGAATTATATTATTTTTATGATCATTATTTAATATTGTGCTGGAGGTCCTACCATGTTCAGAATCAAAAAATAATGCAGTAAAGATTTATCAAGAACATCCTAGTTATTTTGTTTGTATTTAATGTGATTATAGAAAAATGTAAGACACTGTGGCATAATTCTTATTTCTAAACTTTTTAACTATTTTAAGTAAAATTAGAGAGTAAAATACAAATATCTTTACCTTAGAGTTTCAATGAAATGTTCTATAATATGGAAAATTTTGCATATTAGTGAGGGAAAAATAGATTGTATTAGAAGTGTAAATTAAAATGACTCAGTAAGTTAGAAATCGGAAAAAATCAGAAAAAAAAAACCTAGAAAAGACTCACGTAGGAAAGAAGGGGAGAATGTGGGTTCTTTACTCTGCCAAGGACTCAGGCACAGCTCCAACCTCACAAACAGCAAGCCAGTGGAGGCGAGTCCAGGGCACGTGCACCATGGCTGGCTGCTTGTTATCACTGAAAGCTCTGGAAGGTTTGCCATGTCTGCACTGAGCACTCGGGTTGCCACCTAACATTACCATAACCCAGGAGAAGCATGAAGAGGGGACAGCCACAGAAGCTGCAGGGACCATGGAGACACATGGGCTCCTCACTGGGATCTGAGTGGACAGACAACTCTTGAACAAATACTTGTTCCTGAAATACTGCAACTCCAGGGAGCTACACTGGGTCCCACCTCTGAGGTAGCCTATGTATGGCCTTCTCTCTCTGTGAGACCTTCCCTACCTTTACTTACTGTCATCATTCATTTATGTAGATTTCAGGAAAGAGAGTCGAGTTACAGGTTTTCTAACTGCAATCCTAACGTAAATTTAAAGATGAGCTCAAGCGTGGCTTCAAACTGCTCTGAGGCTAACATACCCTGAGAAGGATTCAGATTCTTATTCACAATTGGATCTGCCAGTGGAGCCACAGGGAAGATCTGGGGTGATTGATGTGTGCACTTGCCTTGGTCAGAAAATCATTCAAGTACAAGCCTCAGGTCTCTGCTTTATGGTAGGAGAAAAAGAATTGTCAGTGAAGTTTCCATGAGAATATGTGGGAGCTCAGGACCTCTTTGCTTTACAGGGAAGTCTCCATCCCATCAGGAACAGCAGTGATGACACTCATCATTATAACCAATATCCTGTCAATCTACGTGGAGTAAATCCTGGGTATTTGCTAGATACATCTTGGAAACAGCTTATATGTCCATCACCAGATGACTAGATAAAGAATATGTGGTATATATATATATCTAACAGAGTACTACTGCCACAAAAAAAGGATAAATTTGAGTTGTTTGTAGGAAAATGGATGCACTTTGAGGTCATAATGCTAAGTGAAATAAACCAGACACTGAAGGTTAACTATCACATGATTTGTCTTATATGAGAAACCCAAACTATACAGCAAAATAATAGATTATAGGAAACAAGAAAGTAGACCTTTTGCAGATGAGAACAAGATGCAGTGATGGAAGGAGAGGGGCAGGAAAGAAAGAAAGAAATATAAAGACATGATATGTATTATGTACCAAGTCCCGATGATTAAGATATTGTAGTTTACAAATGTACCAATAAAAAAAAGTAATTTTAAAAATCCTGCATGTATCAGAGGTCATTAAAAACTCAACATTCCAAGGAAAAAATAGGAGATTATATGGAGCAAGAAAAATGGGGACTGAGATAGTGATTCTCCACTGGCAGGCTCAGTAGCTGGGGAAACAGAACGGAAGTGGAAATCACAGTGTGCAGTGGTCTCAGAGAATCCTGAAGAGGATTTTTGAGTAGGAAAAGTAAGCTAAAACTCAAAATCTGAGTCCTTTGGAAGGACAACTGAGAGCGGCCTGGGGATGCTGAGGGAAGGGGGTGTAGATGTGATCATGACAACCCAGGAAGCAAGGCTGAGAGTGTGAAGCATGGCAGTTAGGAAGTGGGGTTTTTACAATTATTCAAATAATAAGAGACAGGCCTTTTCACAGCACAGGAATTCAGGAAGAAGCCAGGTGAGCCAGGGAGGACAGCAGCCCTTTCCAAAGCCTGTCTACCACCACGACCCAGGTGAACCACAACAGAAAGCCCAAAGAATGGCATCTCCCCTCATAACTGCCATAACTGAGGCAAACTGCATGGAATGTCCAGAGACCAGAGGGAATGCCAGCTACATAGGAGGGTCCTAACAAGGGCACACAGGATGGATGGGGGAGACTAGTGGCATGAAAAGCTTGAAGCAACAATAATAGTACAAGCCAACAGGTGACTGAGGCTTCCATGGGACTGGCAACCAACTCAAGAAGAACCCCAAGACTTGGTAACCAGCGCTTTTCTCTCAATGTACTTCATATTTTGTTATTTTTTGATGGTTTTTTTCTCTTTCTTTCCCTTGCTTTTTTCTTTTCTTTTTTCTTTCTTCCTTTTTCTTTCTTGTTTTTTCTCTCTTCTAAATGGTTGGGGGAAATGCCAGCCACAGAAAACCAATCCCATCCTCCAAACCCAGAGACCAAGTTCAGATAGTCCTTAGAATACTTCTTCATTCTTTCTTTTCTAACCCTTTCTCTAGTTGCCCAAACCTTGCATAGTTATCCTTTGTCCTCCAGCCTTACTTCTACTTCCTTTCCAGTGATCTTTCTTTTATATACTGCCCTCCCTAAATTTGCCAACCACAGGCTAAAACCACTCTACAAAGGGGAAATACTTTGCATATAAACTCCTAATTTATAATTGGTTCTATTAAATAACTATAGACTCTGCTCATATGGACTAAAGCACAAAATCAATAGTTATGACAGTTTGTCACTTTCTAAATTGTGCTTGATGCTATTGTTATTGCTAATTTTACTACTCTAATTATGATGTAGATCTCTTATAGTCAGTGATTCTCCCTTCTGTAACAATACTGGAAAGTTCTGGGGTAATAACCTCAGCACAGCCCTACACCAAAGGACTATGGACTGAGCCAAGCAGATATAATCATCCCACCTTTAATTAATTAGGAAGATAGGATCTTGTGACAGACACAAACCAATAATCTCTCACATATGGAAAACATTCTGAAGAGCAGACTTTTCCTAGAGAGGCCCTGATTGCTAGTGGGTTTTGGGGAGGGGGTGTTGTTTTGTTTTTCTCTTTTGGTTTTTTTGTTTTTGTTTTTGTTTTTGTTTTTGTTTTTGTTTTTGTGGCACTGGGGGTTGAACTCACAACCTCATGCCTGCCAGACAGGTGCTTAAGCCACTGAGCCAAACTCCCAGCCTTATTTTTTTGAGACAGGGTCACACTATGTAGCTCAGGCTGGCCTTGTGCTCTCATTGTAGCCCAAGCCAGCCTTGAACTCACAACGCTCTTCCTACCTCAGCCTCCCAAGTGCTGGGATTGCTAGTGTTATAACTACCCACTACAAAAACTCACAAGGATCATCACTAAAAACAAAATAAAATTTTTTTGAAAAAATGACAAGACAAAGAAAAAAATACAATCTCAGATCTCCAGACCACCCAGAAAAAGCCCAGAAGACATAGACACAGAATATATTAGAAGATACTCACCTGAAATCTCTGAAATTATAGCAACTGAAGTAAAGAAACAAATCTATGAAGCTATAGAAGAAATCAGATCAGAAATAATATCTCAGGTAAAAAAAGAAATGTCAACATTTATCATGGAAATGCTCAGCAAATCTAGAGTAGAGATAGATAAAAAAAATAGATGATGATAGGAAGAAAATGGAAATCATGAATGACCAATATAGCAAAGAAATACAATGCATGAAATGAATTCAAACGGATATCCAAGAAATTAAAAATTCCATTGAAAGTTGGAAAAACTAATTGAAATTGAAGACAGACTTTCAGACCTTAAGGACACAATCACAGCTAGCAATTATGAAAGGAAAGATCTCTTGAAAATAAAAAAGAACAGGAAATCACAATTCAATAGCTGCAAGACAATGCCAAAAAAAACCCACAATAATAATTGCTGTAAATGAAAGAGCAGGAGTTAATACAAATGACATAAAAAAATAAAACTTTTAGTAGAAATAATGGCAGGAAAATTCCCAAGCTTGGGAAAAAATCAGACATACAGATAATTGACAAATAGAAACACAGCCATAGCCAAAATAAACCTACACCCAAATATATACTAATAAAGATCCCAGGAATTCAGCACAAGAACAGACTATTACAAGTTGTTAGAGAAAAGAAACAGATCACCTGTAAAGGAAAGCCCATCAGAATCATGTCAGACTTCTCAATATAAATCATCAAGTCAAGAAGAGCTTGGAGTGAGGTATTTCAAGTCCTGAAAGAAAACAACTTCCAACCCAGATTGGTGTACCTTGAAAAACTATCTTTCAAAATTAATGGAGAAATAAGATGCTTCCATGACAAAGCACAACTGAAGAAATTCATGATCACCAAACCAACCTTACAGTAAGTACTGAAAGATATTCTAGACAGAGACAAAATGACCATAATTCCAAGAACAACAACAGAAAGAAACCACCAAGAAGGACAAACAAATGGACAGGAAAAGTAGAGAACTAATAGCAGGGAAGGAGTATGACAAAGACAAGCCAATATATGTCAGTAATAACTATTAATGTAAGTGGCCTCAATTCCCCAATTAAAAGAAACAGAGTGGCAGAATAGATCAAGAAATAAGAGCCAACAATATGCTGTATACAAGAAACACATTTAACTCAGAAAGAAACTCATAGACTGAAAGTTAAAGGATAGAAAACAATACTCCATGCAACAAGAATCCAGGAGAAAGCAAGGGTAGTTATTCTGCTTGCAGACAAAGCAAACTTCAAGAATAATCAAAAGAGATACAGAAAGTCACTACACACTTATTAGGAGAAGACTTGAAGAGAAACAGATAATAATCATAAATATATATGCACCAAATACAAAAGCATGTAGTTATGTTAGACAAACATTAATATACATGAAAAATCAAATAAGCAATAACACAATTGTAATGGGAGACATTAACAACACCAAAAGAAATAGATCAACTACACAAAAAATCAGCAAAAAAATAATGGAACTGACCCAACCTGTGAAGAAATGGATTTAGTAGATATTTACAGAGCATTCCACCTAACAACATCAGGATTACATTCTTCTCAGCTTCACATGGGATATTCTCTAAAATAGACCATATACTGGCACACAGAACATGCTTAAATAAGTGCAAAGAAATTGAAATTATCCCATGCATCTTATCTGACCATAGTGCAATAAAATTGGAAATTAAGATAGCTGTTGGGCCGAGCTTGCGGACAGAACCAGGGTCGGGTCCGCATCCCGCGCGGTGCCCAGCACAGCTCCCTGGGACCGGGAGGCCTTGGCCCCCACCCAGTAAAGGAGGAGACTCCACCTGCATGCCCCGGGAGGCCGCCCTTCCTTGCTGCACACGGGACCCAGCCTACTGGGTCCCGCGATACTGCACGCCGCAAGAATCAGCGCGAACCTCAGGGAAACGCCGGCCAGCCGCACAGGACACAGAGGTACGCAGCCCAGCCCAAATCAGCCCAGGAACCCAGAGCTGCTCACCGGGGAATTGAGCAACATAGCTGCAGAGACCTGGAGAGCTTGGCCCCCTCCACCAGAGTGCAGAGCGCACTGCAGCTCCATTCTTCAGTCGCGTGGCTCAGCTCGAGCGTGTGACATCCCACAGCTCCTGTGCAGACCGCGCCACCCAGCAGGGTTGCTCCCGGCACTGTAGGCCTGGGACCTGCCCAGGCCTGCCCCGCAGGCATAGCGGTTGGGCCGAGCTTGCGGACAGAACCAGGGTCGGGTCCGTGTCGCGCGCGGTGCCCAGCACAGCTCCCTGGGACCGGGAGGCCTTGGCCCCCACCCAGTAAAGGAGGAGACTCCACCTGCACGCCCCGGGAGGCCGCCCTTCCTTGCTGCACACGGGACCCAGCCTACTGGGTCCCGCGATACTGCACGCTGCAAGAATCAGCGCGAACCTCAGGGAAACGCCGGCCAGCCGCGCAGGACACAGAGGTACATAGATTCCAGAAGAAAATGACAAAACGAAAGACCAAGAGGCAGTCTCAGTCCCCCAGCCCACAAAGAACAAACCCAAGAGATACTGAAATGGAAGGCAGTGGGAGTCACATAAATGGACTTTCTGAAATAATAGAAAATGCATTAAAGAAACAGCTTGATGAAGCTATAGAGAAAATCAAATCAGAAATATTCTATCAGCTAAAAAATGAAATGACAATCATTATTAAAGAAATGTTGTGTGTATCTAAAGAAGAGCAAGATAAAAACATAGAAGAACTTAAGAAAATGATCAAAACCTTGAATGAACAATATAAGACACAAACAGAATGCATGAAACAGATGCAAAGGGAAATGCAAGAAATGAAAAACTCCATGGAAAGTTTGAAAAACCGC